>JASVER010000037.1:2518958-2543958 GCA_030449065.1 Oceanodroma leucorhoa | reverse complement strand
CCTATGGTTCACTGGCTGAGAAGCCAAAGGTCTCCACTGAACCACATCAACCGGGAGAACAAAACTATTTGCCTGCTAAAATAAAATGAAGCAAACATCTCTGGGAAGTAAAAAGGCCAGAAAAGTCTTGGCATTTTTGCCAGGACTATGGCCAAGATTGGTAGCAAACGTCAAACGCAGCGGTGTTCAGTATAACGTGAGTCTTGTCTATGTTTAGGCTGAGACCAGCAAGTTGCTTCATCACAGGTCAATGAAACCTAATGCAGAATGATTGTTTGTTGCCTAATAACGTGGGCCACACATGTACCACGACATGGAAGTGGGTTTCCTTACCCAACTACCCTTGCCTGATTTCTGTAATGACCAACTGAAAAAATCAATCACAAATTAGAAAAACAAAAAACCCACCTAGGAGAAAAGGACTGAGTTGCACATCCACGCACAGGATAAAAGCAACCACCCCCCTGTTTTTTCACAGGTGTAAGTAATGAACGCTAAGATGGGGAAACTGAGGCAGAGCTGTTTATGACCTTCCCAAGGTACCACAGTCAATAYTAGATGCCACCGGCTCTTCCATCTGACGTTCAGACAAGACTTTTGTGCGTGCCGCAGAAAACCCTTCCCAACAGCAGGATGCATTTGCACAGCTGCATTGAGGCCACTGAACTCATTTTTGTAATATATGAAGTGTAACAATTTATGCAGATCTAGTTTTACTATTTGATTTAAAGTAGTGATGAATYACGGTCCTTGCCCAGGAAACGCTCAAGTGAAGCGCCTTCATTCAAATATGACTCTTCTAAATTAACACAAAGAGGACTACATGCGCGGCCACCATGGGATCCTCGCTCTAAACGCCTGCCTGTACCTCAAGTTAATTTGCCCAAATATTATTCACTTACATGCTTTTCAATGTGATTATGGTTCTCCCAGATAAGTAGAGACATTTAAATTTTCTGTTTCTTTTTAATTTCCAAATGTTTACACGCTATAGGCTCTTTATTGAACTGTTTACTAAAGCCAGTGCTTGCTCCACTTTATCAACCTCCTCCACAGTTCTTCAGAGTTTCACTCCATCACAGCTTGTTTCTGGGCTGTGAACAAACCGCTCCCTTCCCTCTTTGTCAAAACAAATATTCCTATATGCCAGAATCATCCACTTTACCCTGCAATGGAGCGCCTTAAATGCAAAAAGAACCTTTTTCTTCAAAATTACTACCAAAATACAAGCACGCACACACTATGTGAGCTTAATTGCAGTTGTACTCGACTAATTGCTTTGAGGATTTTTCTTCAAACCCCTAAATCKCCTTTCCTAAAGTCAGTACACTGCGTAACTGCTCCATGTCAYGTGTATTCTTTGATTTGGCTTGCCATCCCTTGGCGTATTATTTTCATGTTTATCTACTGTTTATCTACTTTTATTTTAAGCCACTGACCAAATCACCTACGAGATCTACCTTTTTTCCACGGCTCACTGTCACTCGTTGGAGCTGCTCTGTAGATACAACCAGAAGAAGTTCAATCACATTCAACAGCCTCATTCAAATCCATTACCTATGTTATAAACAAGATAGGTTCCCAAATGAGCCTGRGTTAAACCATTCCCATCTCAGCGACCCAGCCACCCTCAGATTCTCAGAGCATAAAAGTATAAATTCAGTGTGGCTGAATTCCATACATATATGCTTTTAACTGTTAAGTTGGCATTTTGACAGTCTAAGCTGAATTACAGACCTAAAACTGGCTGGTGGTGGCTCCTCTGAAGTAAGGACATGTACCCATGAGGATATATTGTTATATATTTACGCATGGGAAAAGCTGAAGGAGAAATAGGTTAAAGGATTTGCTTTAAACCACCAGGTCTGTGACTGAATTGAGAGGACTGATTTACCAAACCAAATTTAACTAACAGATTTTGAAAAATCATTGCCATTAAGAAGAATTGCTTGACATGTGAGAGGTCGGACTACCTAGGCAGGCTGTATCCCCCTGCCTGTCTTTAATCTCCCGGCCAATCACCCACTCAATGCACCATTTCTATTTCTGAACAGGTTTTCTTCTTAGTTTTCAGCCCTCATAAATCTGATCCGTCATTGCAGAATTTCTAATAATATTAGATAAAACTTCACCGATCTCCCTCTGGAATAAACTATTTAATATCCTTTATTTAAGACATGTGTGTGCAATCAGTTCCGTGGTATTTACTTGTATTACACACACAGTATTCATCATCCTGACAATTTTTAAAAGTTTTAGAACACCATTTCACTTAACAGTTTAAAAAAAAAAAAAAAAAGAAGATTTATTTGATGGTTAACTTTGGAACAAGTTATCTGCATTAACTTCCATTGTTTTGGCATAAAGTAGTTCTGTATATTTTACTAACAACAGTGGAGACATGATAAAGGAGGTAGGCAGAGAGCCATAAACAGCTCTCGCTGCAACCCACAGYGTTCGTGTAGAAGCATTAATTTTTCGGACTTTGATTGGAAGACATCTCTGTGCTCAGCCACTTGGATTTTGCTAAATACAACCATGTATAAAACCTTGTACCTGAATATAACAATTTTAACTGCGGAAAGACCATTGTAAATCATATGTAGTATAAACTTGTCCACATGATTGGAAAGATATAATGGATATTGTAGTCCCTAACCACCAGCTAATGTTCTTTATGACACTTAAATAAATGACCTGAAAATAAACTAATAACAACACGAAATCTTCTAAACCTGTTCATGTGCATTTCCCAAAAGCATGCTGGAGAAAGACAATGTCTAGTTAGCACATTTTTTGTGTTTACATTTTCTCCAGAACATTTTTGCTCCAGCTATTCTATTTATTCTCTTCCAAACTCACATTAATTCTTCTTTTCTGCCACCTTCCAGACAGAGTCATCTCTCCATGCAGTACCTGTCCAGATCTTGGTTATTTATAAATATCAAGAGCTTGCAGGACTTTTACATCACCAACCAGAAGTCTATAACCTGGAGAAAAAAACCACAAGTGCTCCAGTGTTTTATTTGTACCTACTCCCACCATGATCATCAGAGTTTCTGAAACCCTTGTCTAAATTTCAGAAGATGCAACCTCAAAGAGGCTGGGTATGGAATAGCAGAGCCGGGGCAGGAGCAGGCATAGGCTTAAAAGACTAAATATAAGGAAGAAATTTTTTACCATGGGGGTGGTGAAACACTGGCATCTACCTACCCAGAGAGGTGGCAGATGCCCCATCCCTGGRAACATTCRAGGTCAGGYTGGACGGGGCTCTGAGCAACCTGATCTAGTTGAAGATGTCCCTGCCCACRGCAGGGGGGTTGGACTAGAYGGCCTTTGAAGGTTTGTTCCAACCCAAACCATTCTGTGATTCTAAAAAACAAGCTGGAGAGCTACCACAGCAGGCAGGTAGGATTTAGTTACCGAGAAGGACGCACCATTTTTCTCAACCTTAGTTACRACGCACACTAGTCACATAAGAAAAATGCCATAGCATTCCATTTTTAGTATGGCAGAAGGATTGTATTGTTATTATTAACTTGCGGTAGTGAAATCTTGTACATGTRAAACTTATCAAAAAATTATCATCAAGGCATACAAATATTAACACTTTCAACAGATTCCACAAGGTACTATCCCTTATATTTAAAAAACCAAGGAAGATGTTTTACTTTTGTGCATAACTCATATATATTTAAACACTGAAAGTTCAGATAAAACAGTGAGAGACTTAGATATCTAATTTTAGTATCAGGACTTGTTTTCAAGACTTTCAAAATTATTTTTCTTTTATTTATTCAGATTTTTGAGGCTCTCTGACATATTTAACAGAATTTTAAAACTTTATGAAGAMTTTAGAAAGAGTAGGCCTTGGAAACTTTCCCTTTTTGCATACTGGGTATAGATGTTTAGTTAAAAAGATGGGTTAAAAATTAAACTGAGTTCATATAGAATAAAAATTCCATATACTAARAGTCAGAGTTTCAATTTAAATATTTGCCATTTTGAATAACAGATTTTTTTTAACTCCCTAATCTATATATTATACATWTTCATTTATGCCATGAAACCGTGCTCTGAGGATACCCATGTACTTTTCCTTGAAGCAGACATGTGCMTTTTCCTCAGCTCTTTCGTAACGTGTTGCCATGTTACATCGGATGTGTTTATTCACAGCACTTCATTTGCCCTAATGAAAAATTACTTATGGGGTTTGGTTTCTTTTCGTGGCACTAAGAGTCACTTTGTGCACCATTTTATTAAAAACAAAACAAAAAAAAAAGGATGGAAAGGCCATGATGTCACTGCTCRATGAATAGAAACCACATTAGAAAGACCAACTGGAGTGCTGGTTTAGGTTAGATCAAATTATACAGGCAAGTTCTGTGTGTTGTGTACTGATTTAAATAGTTGTTCTCAATGAGCAAGGCTAATCTGTAAGAATGGATATAAGCTAAAAAAGAAAAGAATTTGGAGTCATAAAAATTGGCCCTTCTGTAACTGTAGTTACATTTGGAAGCAAAGTTAAAGATAGTTCTGAAAGTGCCAYGGATTTTTTTTTTTATTATGTTGCCATTAAAAAGTTTAAAACTAATAAAAGGAGACAGTCATGATCAGATAKATTAGAAATCTTCTCCAGGCCTTGGAGCTGGAGCACACACATTTTAGAGCTGCCGCGTTTCCTTCGTCACTGATGCACCGTCACGGCATAACTGACAATTTAACAAACTCATTGTCTGAGAATTTCCTTTGTCTTTCTTTAAACAGCATCACAAATGACTCTTTACTAACTCTAATATTTTTAGTATCATGTATGTGACCTGAAACACTACCGAGGTTCGTGCAGAGCTTCTGTGATTCTAATACCTGGAGTCCATTTGGCTTACAATTTTTGAGATGGACAGTCATTTTTGTCATTTGCAAWAACTGGGAAATCCCACTTTTGCACATTCTTTCTTTCTTCCTGCTTCCCTGAATTTATCCCGTTCCCATGGTAAATTTGTTCCCACAATTACTACAAATGAGTGCAAAACTACACAACCATGCACACGTATTAGTGGCCAAGCACTGTACAAATACCAAAGCTGCATGGATATCTCTGAGCTTTTTCAAAACTCAATTTTGTCAGAATCTCTGTTCTAAGGTGAGGGGGAAAGGTCACGAAAGCAATTCTTTGGAGGCCAAACTGGAACAGACAGCRACTACCCTTGTATATACTTGATTTTCTATTTGTATATAAATTTATAGATTAATTTTTTTAATATTTAATGTTACAAATCACCTGATAGCAGTAAAACTGATGCATTTATATTTACCTACTTCTTGAAAAATTTCAACAAATGACAAAACTGGGAGACCAGTCTCAGTTCAGTGATTTTTTTCTTGATTTTTTTTTTCTCTGCAACTACTGTCGCATTTTGCTCTACAGCAAAAAAGAGCTGCTGAGTGTAGTCAGGTGTCCCAAAGCCGTGCTACAGTTCAAACCTAAAAGCTCAAAAGAAGATTCCCAATATTTAGGGAATCTGGTATTAGGGTTTATTGAAGTTGTCACATACTTTCAGTGATCTAATTTCACTTTCTGATCTTTAGCAATGGTTGTAATTCTTCATTCAGAAGAGGGAAGAGATTACTTGTCAGCAGTAATCTCTAACACAGATAATGCCATATAAATATTAGGGGCTTATAAGCATGGACAAGGATTAGGAGCAAAGAGAGAGAACAGAAAGAAAACCGAACAGAGCCAAGATTAAGCACTGGGAAGGGCATGGCAAAAGAAAATCCAAGGTCTGCGGCTGAGCTTGTCTTCCCACATATGTTTTCCTGGGTAGAACAAGTAGGGTTTACACAGATTTCCCTGTTTGTGAACTGCAAGATATAAAAGTATGGAAATATTACTTGACATGTGAYCATTTTGCCCTGTCATTATCTTCTCTCATCTTCTCTTTTCCATGACACATGAGAAATACAGAATAGTCTCGGGGAATCACTTCGGTC
Source organism: Oceanodroma leucorhoa (assembly GCA_030449065.1). Classification (NCBI taxonomy): domain Eukaryota; kingdom Metazoa; phylum Chordata; class Aves; order Procellariiformes; genus Oceanodroma; species Oceanodroma leucorhoa. The sequence continues at coordinate 2,537,964 of JASVER010000037.1, read as the reverse complement.
AGAAGGTCTATGGTCTGACCTCCTGCTCAAAGCCCATACAGTTGGACAAACTTGCTCAGAGCCTCGTCCAGCCAAGTTTTAACCATCATCGAGGTCAAGGATGAAGAAGACCTCCTTCTGACAAATAAGCCAAAATATTGCTGTTTTGGCAGCAAATTAGCTAAATACAACAACCCCTGTCACTCCAGCAGTGTGCCTGATTAGCAGGCAGGATCCAGAGACGCTCCCGGAGAAGAGAGGCTGGATCCAGATCAACCGCAGGCAGCTGGTTTTGACTCAAGTTGGTCCTTAGGAGTGGGTAAGGAAGATGAGGCAGGCAGGAGAGGAGAGATGTCAACAGTAAAGAGAGCGGAAGAGAAACAGGATAATTCTCAGACTCCTCAAAACATAACTTCCACCTATTTTTCCAAGTAATTTCTGAGAAAAATCCCTCAATACCTAGCATCCGTATTTGATACTGCCAAAAAATTCCACTTTTGCTTAGCATTTACACTTCTCTTTCCAATCTAGTTTCACTCTGATTCAAMAACACCTCTATTAGTTTATTCTCCAAGATGCCGTATCTGTACCTCAATACAAGGAGGATGGTCAAACCGATCTCTAACTTTCCCCTCAATATTACATTTGAATTTCTAACATTAAGATTACTGCTCAAGATGCACTGTAAAGCCTACATCCTAGATGACCAGGATTTTAAYTAAACTGTTCTTCAACTCTTATTCCCCAAAATACATGGAAAGGTACTACCTTCCAAAACACAAGCCTGCGGGGAAACTATGCAAAACAGGAGCAAAGGCAGGTGAAACTACTCCATACCAAATACATCCCTGAAAGTCTGAGCTTTCCTGGTTTTGAGTCCTCTGAGCTGCTGCTCTTGTTAGACATCATTTCAGGCAAAAGCATGTCTAGCCTAATCCAGTACTTGTGGAGTTATTCCATTTTGTTAGATATTTACTCCTGACAAATGACTTCAACAATATCTTAAGCACTTTAGGTCAGCAAAAAAAACATCTAATAGTGATTACTCTGCATTCTAATACTGGAAGGGAGACTTGACTCACTGAGGCCAAAGGCAAAGCTCTCTTTGACTTCAAGAGAGACAGAGTTTGACCCTAAATATATTATTTCTGAATTCACATCTTCAATTCCCTGAAATCCTTTAACACTAAATGTAAGAATCCGTGCAGTTATGATTTCTACGAACATCATTCTYGACAAATGAAATGGTGATAATTTAAAAACTCCTCAGAAAGATAGTAATGAACTATAATACATATTTTATAATGCAGATGAAAATAACATGCATTATTTTGAGCAAGATATGAAAACATGAATTAATTGATAGTTCAGGAGAAAAAGTAATTTTCTCTATAATTAAACATCATGACTGCTTAGATCTGCTACACCGACAAGGTAACAGATACACTTTTGGAGCCCTAAGAGTCACCTTGATAACAACTGCCAGAAATTTAGAAATGGTTGACTTAAGTTCTGCTTCTGCAGAAGTTCAAAAGAATGAATTACACTATGGGGAAAAAAGTTAGGCTTCTGAGAATTGCAAGGTTTTTTAAGGTTCTTTAGCATCCTAAAGGATTGGTCATGTTTATTAGTGCTTACTTAAACGGAGAAAAAACAGCTCAGCTCTCAAGCGCTTATTTAGAAAATGCAAATTTCACATATAGCTCCAAACAATACAGTATCTCTTTTTGCTAAACAGAATTGGAAATGGGTGTTTGAAAACTGATATCACACCTTAAATCATCTTGTCTTTTATTTCCTTTTTTTTTTTTTTTAATTAAAACTAATACCAGGATCCTGTAACATATAATTTCCTGTTTTGTGGAAATACTTCTAATCAGGATATATRGGATGGATGTCCCCTTTAAACAGGCTGTTTTGTAACATACGCAATGCAGAAGGGAGTGCTATCATAACACTTCAATAGTTAAGTGACTTTATGAGAAAAATACTTCCAAATGTTTCCTAAAACCTTCCAAACCGCACCAAAGAACATTATCGTAATATTATGTTTCCCTATGGCCTCCAATATTTAAGCTTGCTATTCTCGAAATGATACTTGGATGAAAAATATAAGTTTATGTAATGTATAAATTGTTCCTAGAAGAAAAGTTGCCTTGAAAATTACTCTGTATAGATGTCAGATATCTTACATTTTCAATAGCCTTTCTGTATTAATTGAACAAATAGTATGCTAGTGCTTTGGGCTGCACGTGAATAGTCTGTATTTTAAAAACTGAACAGTCACCGTGTGATCTTATTCATAGCAAATGCTGAAAACAATAACTGTCCTAACCGATTACATATCAAGTTACCCTTAATAGATATCCATATTTCTTGCACAGTATACATAATCCATATAAACTGTATACCATATATCAATAACATATTCCAGCGAATCCACCATCAAAGAGTTCGTTTATAGTAGGTTTTCATTTGACTCGGGGTTGTAATGTTCTGTGCAAGCATAAGCTAACCATTTCAGTGATTTTGCCAGCAAGCTGCTTTTTGGCAGATTATTGGCAGTACATATTGGCAACAAACTAGTGCAACTAAGCCCTTCTTATAACTTACAGGTAAATAATGATTTTAATAAATTTATGTAAAATGTTCCACTTGCTGACATCTGTTTTTGATAATTCACTCGACTGCGCAAATGCAAACTTCTGCGTGTTTCTCAGGAAAACACATATTTCACCTTAATTATTTAACACTTTCCCAGGTACCCCAAGAAATAAATAAGCAAGGAAGCCTACTTTCACTTGAAGGTTTAACTGAAGAAAGCTTTATCTGAAAAAGCTAGAGAACTTAATTAAAAATAATAATTGTATGCACACAAAAATCTAAAACACATTTTGTCATCAATACAACATCCAAGTAATAAGAATAACACGGGGCTATTGTAGAGTCATCTCAGCCACAGGGCATTCAAATTGGATGGCCCAGTCAACCGCCTCTGGCCCTGAGGACCGTGGGGCAATACAGAGACTCTGACCTCCATTTGAAAACGTGTTACTATACTAGATTCATTTGCACTTCTTTTGCGCTACAACTGAAGTTTAAATGCGTACGCATTTGTACCGCAGCTAGGCAGTGTGGTTTAGAGGAAACTCTGAGTTTTAACCCCAACTTTGCCAGGGGGTCAGTATCTCATTGTCCAAACACCAAAAGTCTCTCTCCATCTCTAGAACTGGAATGGCAGTAGCGCTCTGCCCTAAAAGGATCAAGTTTTTGTCAGAAAGCTCTAAAAACGTTATTACTACTAGTATCAGTGTCACTAGAAGGAAAAAACAAAACAAAACAAAACAAAACCTTGCACTCCCTTTTTCTGGTCTAAATCAGGATGACAATGATGCTGATTTAAGATCACTGAGAATCTGCCCTTTAGCATCCAGGCACCAGGAAGCCACGCTAGCACATCACGGGGGCTCCTCAGGGAACCTGCGCTGCCAAATTCCTGGAAGAGACACGTGGCCCATCATTGAGCTACCTATGATATTAAAGACTGTAAAACAAGAAGCAGAATACGCATTTTTTTGTTGGAAAAAGAAGAAAAGAGTATCAATACAAACTGCACTGTTACCCTTATAGGCTATGAGCTGGCAGTTACCAGCATGGTGACATAGCTGCATGAGGACAGCAGGAAGGATGGTGCCTACCCCGTAAGGAGACACAGACGTGTGAACAGCTCGAGCTAACACCCGCTCTGTAGCGGGACATGGTCATCTTGAACATTACTGCATTAAATATATTATAAAAAGAAAATAAAAATCAGAAACCTTGGAGATGCAGAGCTTGACCATGACTATTCAGCCCATTGCCTTGCTTCTACAACTCTGAACATTGTCCATATAGATACACCCCAAATGATCATGGAAAGCAGTACCCTCAGTATGGTACTTTGAGGTTTCTATTGAAATAGGTCAAAAAGGTGAAAGAAAGGCCAGCACATGAGAACTTAAAGCCAAATGACAAAACCAAAACAAAAGCATTTAATAACACCAAGAAGTTTCTTCAGTTCTTCCCTCCTTCTAAGTCCAAAGCCACCACTTCTCAGGACACCGGTTCCCCGACCTGCCATGCTCTATCTGGTGACAACTGCTGCCAGCTGTCCCCATGCTCCTCGTGTCCTTCCACCCCGAGTGCTGGGAGCTACACGCTCAGTCTGTTGAACATATAACCGTAATTAAGGGAAGTCATGTACTTTAAAAGGTCTTACATAGCAGAACGTCCACGTCCATTCTGCTTGTGGATACATCTCACAGTTCTATTAAACAATTGTTTTGAGTGGGGCCTGTAATGAGTAGGGAACAATTATTAAGCATCAGATTTTATTTGTGCCCAATTCAGCCTAGAATTTGCGTCCTGGTTTTGAGCATTATTCATTTATGGACTCAGCAGTTTAGGATTTTGTAAGGCTTGGCAACATGATTAAAACCCAGTGAATTCTTGTTGAGATCTATTGGATGTGCTAGTAAAACTCACTGTTGCTATAGTGGACTCGCTTTTAATTTGATCTGTTTCAAGGATTCGGTATCCTTCCAGCATATTAGAAACCTAAGGGCATATATTTGTATTGTTTAAAGGCAGGAAATTCTGTGAACTGAAATGAGAACATATCCCTTTTGCCTTTATGGACTTTTGTTATTTTCTCTTCCTTTTGGGGTTTTGGAAACAAAACCAGAGAAAGCTGAAAGTTTGAACAATAGCAAATTACTTTCAAGGAAAAAAAAAAAGTAAAATACTAAAGCATACTTTTATAGCTTTATTCATACATTTTGTATATATGTAAATTGGACTTATCCAGGCATCAGAAAATACTATTTGCAGCAGGACCTTAGATTGCAACAGGATCATACTGTTTTTGTCATAAAAGACTGTGGACTTTGCTGTTTTACTTTATTATTATTTCTTTACTACCTTGTATTAACTTGTACCCCACTGACTTCATGACAGAGCCTATTTGTTTCATGCTAACCAAAGAACTAGGGCAATCACATTTTTATTTTAAGGAGAAAAACTACAAATCTTTGTAGCTCTTTCATTTTAACTCCTTGTCCGAAGGGTCCCGCATCCCTCCTTTAACTGATGCAAAAGGTAGGTCTGACTTCTGGGACCATTGACACTGTACAGACATATGAAACCGGAGAAAGATGAAGGGGGACACATATTCTGCTAAAATTAAGAGCTGGACAGATATCACTTTTTAGAGAATTACAGCATCAAACTTTCTTACAGCAGCTCTGTACTAATTAGCAGAAGGACTGGAGGCAGAGCGGCTGCATTAGCACGGGTATCTGATCTCAGCAGGATGCATTAATCTTAGTGCAGCACCACACAAATACGTCCACGCTGCTTTTGGTGCTCAAACTAGCTTGGTTAGAGCAAAGTATCTTTATTGCACATAATGAATTACACTGTACTACTTTATAAGAATAGGGTTATAGGTTATAGCCACAGTTATGGCCCTCTGGAATACTCCTGCCTCATAACAGACTACAGAGATCCAACTAAGTCTGCAACAAAGCTTGCTGGAGGATAGCTCACATGCGGCAACCTCAACTGCAGGCATTTCAGCAAGAGCCTGAACACTTACCCAGCACTTACACAGTGGTGTTCCTTGCATACGGTGTACAAGCAGCTGACTGTTCCTATCTAATAAGCTTAACAGCGAAATACAAATTACAGTGGGATGCAGAGCTTGAGAGAGACATTCAACACCCAAGATACTGCTTGGCCACTGGATCTCTCCTAGCTAGTGTTTCTTCACACTCGCTAATCCCTCTTCCTGGACAGCAGCAATTATGACATTGGTGAACTGCAGGACTTTGGTTTATTTGCTTTCATTTGGCCCAGTACTTTGCGCCCATCTCATCTACTTTTGGGGGTTACAGCAACTGAAGCAGGGATCGCAATGAGACACCATCAATCATCACAATAAACACAGCTCAGATGTTTCCATGCAGTCGAAGCCTTTGGTGGAGAAGAATGTCAATAAGAGATTGGAAAAGAGCATGAAGAAGCGGCTTTACTTCAAGTGCTCACAATAATGACTTCCAAAGAAACACCGCTGACCACCAACCCGGGGGAATAAAGAGCTGAAAGGTACTCACGTTCATCCGTGGATTATCTGTCTTGTAGAGCTCTACATAAAAGCAAAGGGGATCCATAACTACCAGCTGTAATACTTCTACAGTCTTTCCTACAGAGGTGGGCAATGAAGAGAAAGGCTTGGTTCCCACCCAGACATCACGGGGTACATCACCTCCCTAATGGGATCCAAAACCTAGCACCTATGATAACCACAATTACCCCAACTATTCTTGGGGTCACATAACCACACATTCTCTCTTATTCAGAGTACACTAATTTAACAGTTTTGCCCAAGTCAAAGAACAACTAGCATTAGATTTTGAATATATGATGTAAATATTTGTATGCCGCTAGATTTCAACACACATATGCACAACTGACCATAAGCCACCAGTTTACAGGTCCCCCTTACCTTATTCTTGGTTCTTCTGAAAACGTAGTTAAAGACTCTTAGGGCAAAAATTACAATTAAGTTCATGAACTACACAAAAAATTGGCTGTGACGCCATTTATTAAAAGTTATGATAACCTAGAAGGTCCAACTAAAAGGAGCAGATGCACTGTTTGCTAAGTTGTAGCTGCAGACAGAATTTTTTGTGCCAAGATCAAAAGAACAAGGTGTTCGTATAAATGGCATTTTATTTTGATCCTATTATTCTATATGAGCTCAAGGAGAGATCAAAGGAAAAAGTACCCAGGTTTCACTATTAACACTTAACATAGCTCCAGTTGGAAAATCCTTTCCAGATTGTTAGTGTAATTTAAAGCCCAGCACATTTTTGTTGTTCTGTTGGGTAACATACCTGAAGGCATGGTTTTGATTCCTTGACCACCTTTTCCATTGTGGAAAATTGCTTCCGATATACGTAATTTCAGTTATTTTCATTTTTATGACAGTAACCCCCAGACATCCTATCTTTGGGGACTACACCGTTTTGGGTTGTACCCGCTATCCCAGAGAGACAGGCTGCCCTGAACTAGCGACAATATATTACTGACTGCATACAACAGCCRGGAATTCAATACCTTCGGAGTCAAGCACTAAAACCTGGTTCAACCCCTGCCAATGGCAGTTCCACTGGAAGCAAAGCATACCAGCTTCAACTGGGTATGTAAACAAACCTAATGGGCCTTTAAAATASGTAAAGGTTCCTCCTGATAGCTGGCAAGAATAAATGTGCTTTAATATGTTGTATTGCTTATTATGACATTACCCAGGACTACTACTATTAATTAATGGTTCTATTGCCTCTCTTAGAACCCAGCAACGTTGCATAAAGAAAAAATAATAATATATTGTATTTCCTACAAAGCCAAAGTATGCTAACAAATTTTAATATTCATGCTTTCTTTGAATGTAAGCTTCTCATTGATGATTCAGTAATCTAGGGCAGAAATTTCAGAATTTCACTGCCAGTGAATTTCTTTGACATAYTAAGACTGCAGAAATCTGCTAATAAACAGGTATAGCTTATCAGACTACCTTTGGAAAAATCAGCAATCTAGCACTCATAAGAAAAAAAAGAGAGTGCATATGTCTTTCTTCCCTGCCTTGCCTCCCCCTCCCCACTTGCTATTAAGGCATTCGTGTTACAAAGTCATTCCAAAGTTTATTGTAAATGCCAAAAAAGTGGGCACCGATCCCACATTAGCTGGCTCAGCTGTGGCCCACCATCTTGAACATATTCATTTTATCCAACTCAGTTCCAGGAGGGGTTTTTGGGTTTTGTTTTGGGGTTGAGGTGGGTTTTTTTGACTTAACTTTTCTCTAATAACAGTAGATTGTACATACACGAAGAGATGGCAAGTCCTGACTCTGGGAACTTGCACAGTCAACGCTAAATACAYGCAGGTGAGCCGTGGCCTAGAGTGAACATTACAATTATGGGTTAAACGAGACAAAATGCCTCATGCACAGTCAGAATATGTTCATATTACACACAGCAGCCAGCTGGCTATAAATCCAAGAAGTAAGCTGGAAAGCTTCAGAGTTTAAATGGATGAATACAGATATAAATGGAAGAATACAGATATAAATGGAAGAACAGTGGTTTGTCGCCATATGAATGGCTTTTAACTGAAAAGAGTGGATTGCTTTTACAAGGGTTTTCCAAAAGAGTAACCTTGTTGTGATGAAAAAAAGAATAAGTATGATGATTGGGACATTCCATATATTTATATTTTCTATTTTGTTTTGAGACAGAAGTCTGATTCAGCGTGTCTAACAATTATAACACGGCTTTACACACAGGTGTTCTTAGTGAATAGGGACACAAGTTGTTTAATAATACCTCTGCAGCTGATGATCCATAAACAGGATTACTCTATTAATTTATTTCAGATACAAATTACYACGGGCTGAGCTGTGAGAAGACACGAACCATTTTTCTTGCCATATTTCCAGCTTTAAGTAATGTATGCTATAGCCTTCTCTACTCTGTGTATACAAATCACAGAACCTATGGCCAGTGATCCTATTTGTGCACAAAACCACCAGACCACCTTGATGCTGCTAAATCAACACCTTCTTGGAAAGGCACAAAGGATGAGAGAGGCATTTCTGAGACTTTCTTCTCTTTTTATTAAATACTGATGACTAGCAGAACCTTCTGGAATATAGACYCAGGAAATGTCCTAATAGGTTTTCATAAATGGATGAACCTGAATGACTTTCTAGAAGTCTAATTACCCAACTTGAACGTTTCGGGATCTTACCAAGATAAACACTTGCTCTTTCTCCACTCCACCTAAGGCAGATGTAATTCCCTCTTGAATCCAAAAGCAGAGCTTAGGTTCTTACCAACTCCAATATCAGGTAAACTTTCAAGATATAAAGGAACTTCACATTCATAAACTATGTTTATATTAATTTATGTTATATATATTATATGTAAGTGTGTGTATACATATATATATAGCAATTTTTACAAAACCTTTTTGACGTTTAAAAGTGGCTGTAAGCTCATGGTTTTGRTGTACTCACTGTTGACAGAATCAGATGGAAACTGTAGGAAGACTGATAACGAGTTTGCTCCCCAAAACCTTTCTCCTATGCCTCTGAACTGACTGAATGGGAACTGAGCGGGAAAAGAACAAAGATTTGCTGTTCTTTACAGTCACGCAACGAAAGTGTAGGTTAAGTACAGGAAGTATTTGCAGATTTCAGATATTTTGTGGACCTTTGTTGCTTTTCCTTGCATTCAGATCTAATCTCAGCCCCAGCACAGAGCTGGACTTTCATGTTCTGCAGTCCTTCACTAATAGAAAACCCAACCCACTGTGACACTTCTGGCAAAGTGGACTCAAGACACAAATTTTAACTTCAGCTTTTAGTAGGCATTTATTCATGTTAATGCATTAAGGAAAAAATGTTTCACCAAGAAGAGAAGGCTTAAAATTATTCTGCTGAATAAATTAATAACAATATGTAATGTATATTCATAGTAGAACATGTCGACAGACTGGAAAGATATGGTTATAACTTTCAGAAGAAGTTTGGATAAAGTTTGGATAGACAATTTGATGTTCCACATCAAATATGTCACAATCAGGTGATCTTTAAGCCCCATTGGTATAAAAACACTGAGAGATTCTTTTTTAAAAATTTCTAATACCAAATATGTATATACCTCTAACTCACTCAAGTTACCATTAATAACTACTAGAATATTTTTAGAAGGTACTTCAAACAGAAGGGTAGTATTCTCACTACAATTTTGAACCAGCAATAAGTTGTGTTTGGTTCTTTAGCTTCAATCAAGCATCAAATTTGGATTATTTSTCTGAAGTCATAATTCTTAAAATAAGCAAGTTTTTTATAGAACCAATTTCTGGGAAAAAAAATCCCCTCCACAACTTGAGTGTAATCAGCTATTCTAATACAACTGGCTCTGATTTGGAAGTAAGGTACATGATCACATATATAAGGAGGGCTGTATGATTAATTCAAGAGGTGTTCCACCAGTACTCAAGTGAATAAACATAAACACCCCAACATTGTTTTAATTTCATTACGCTGCTGTATCATCTTTGGTTCTCAGAAACGTTTTTGTACTAACATCAACATTTCATCTTGCACATCTTCTCCTATTGTCTCTATTACCCAGACTCTTTTTTCCCTTCCTCTCCCAATCAACTGCATCCTAGTTATAGTACACATTCATATTTTATTTTGCTCTTCCTGGGCATACAGGAAGGCTATTGTATCGGTCATGTGAAATGCTGAGCACTTTCTTATCACACTGGCTAAAAAGGGGTTTGAGCATGCGCAGCCTGTTGCAGGAGAAGGGCTCATAGCACGATGGGCAACTCAAATATCAAATTTGTCAATCAGCAATATTTGGCATTGAAAATAGTTCTGAATATGAATAGGAAAATCTCTGGCTGTCAGATATTCAGAGGTGTTACATGCCAAAACAGTGTTAGGGAAATTTCTAGTTGTCACAAGAGCTTTCAGCTAATTCTTGATGGATCATCTGTACCTTTGGGCGCTTTCTGGAAGCACGTTCCTCCTTTTCCTTTACTTCATTTGTGAAGAAAACAGGAGACGAAACTCTCACCAGAAAGTAACAAAAACATTAACCTCTAAGTACCTTGGATTTTGGTAAACAGTGAGATCACTGGAAGTCTTAGCTTCTGCACATGAATTATAGGAGAATAATGGGACTGAGCAAGAAGTCATGGACTATGTTCATCAATATGTGCCTTTTATGTAAACTAGATTGTTAACTGAAAACCAGTTTTCAGAGTCTCTTAAGAGGCAATCACCTTAAAATTAATCAAAGTGCTGCTTTGTTGTTTTTTTTAATAGGGGATGTGCTCCTTTGGACATTCAGAAAATTGCTGAGAGCAGAGACTGCTGCAGCCAAAGCCTTTGGGGTCACGTCTCAGGGTCCGTCTCTCCCACGGCAGAACGGTGCTGGCAAGGTGAGCGAGCACCRATGGCTCTGCTCACCCTGTCACCAGTTACCGAGTGACACGCGCGGTTCCCTGGCTCATGCCACCAAACAACAGCAGGAGCAGACAGATGTGCACCAGCAGAAAATGGACCTRGCTAAAGGACAGGAAGACATCGGGACAACGGGCGATGTGTGTGTCCCAGGGACCTCAGYGAGGCTCGAAATGAGGGCAGGTGACAGCCTACAGGACCTAAGGATCAAGAAGAGACTTGGCATTAACATGACCTACTCAAGCCGGACCACGTGGTTGACATCATTGCATGGGGTCGTACAAGGCAGTAGGAACCGCGATGGCTGGGGTTGGCTCACCAGCCACTGCATTAGGTCCCAGTCCCCAGAATAACAGAATTTCAGCTTCCTTTTTTCAACTGATCTTCATCACACCCTTCGCTTTCAACCACTTCTTTTCCCATTTACCCACAGCTTTTGCTGTTCTTATTTCTACTAAAGCTACCTCCATGAGGTACATGGAACAAATTCTTCATGAACAATTTTGGGTTTTTTCTATATGCCTCTCCTTAAAATACTCCTTAACTTAATTGTCCAGTGCCTAGCAACGACCGATGAAAAAAATAAATCTCATAATACTAACACAGTGACAGATATTAAAGGTGAAAACTGACAATTATTTTGCACTCAAACAGCCTGAAAACATCTTCAAAGAGCATATAGAGAAAAAGTCTGTATTTGTCTACAGATGTATTTCCTTAACATTTTTTATCAATTTATTTCAGCAAGAATGACCAACTTAAATTTTTCAGTGTCTTCAAGGACCTTATTCCATGAATTTGTATAAATGGCAGAAAAGTACATATAAACATTTAAATAGCAGCCAGGAATATGTGCAAGAGTTTCTATGGAAATAGTGCAATTAGATTTAAAATACCAAACACTCAAATTACTTCTGACATTTGGTCTGAGTCGCTTTAGAATTTGTACCTATGAACAATAAAAAAAAAAAAAAATACTGGTTCTGAAGGAGACTGATGATTTCCTTTGCAATATTTTACCACAGAGCAGTTATTCTCTCCTTCTACCAGATCTGACAGCCATTCAAATGYGCTGGTTTTGCTGCACACTAAACTAGAAATATGATCTCTGCTTGGAAACTCCTCTCAAAAATATTTTCTTCTCTCAATTCTCAGTAACTGCATTCAATAACTAGCGTGACTATTGAACTTTTAAAGTATCAATGTTCAGTCATCTTCCTGAGTTTACATATTGCAGCTGCAGGGAATAAAGATGCTGAAAGACTGTGATCTCTCCCCATAGTTTAGATGCTTACCATAACCTTTTGTGATATTTAATTGGCACTGCYTTCTCCTCCTTCATTTCAAAATGGATGAATCACAGACTCGGTCTTCCAGGAACCAACCACTTTAGCTATYCTCTGCACTTCCTTCAACTCTTCCTCAACCGCAGCCAGCCCTTTGCTTGACCCCACCTTTAATAAATRTTCAACTGGAGAGTCTCAGCTAAAATGCGTATTAAGCCTTCTGAGAAGAGAATGACTAACCAACACCTAAAAACTAGAATTATGACAGCAAGCTTGCCAGACCATCCAGGGTAGGAAGGCTCTGCAGAGGGATCTGGACAGGCTGGATCGATGGGCCGAGGCCAACTGTATGAGGTTCAACAAGGCCAAGTGCCGGGTCCTGCACTTGGGTCACAACAACCCCAGGCAACGCTCCAGGCTTGGGGAAGAGTGGCTGGAAAGCTGCCCGGCAGAAAAGGACCTGGGGATGCTGGTCGACAGCCGGCTGAACATGAGCCGGCATGTGCCCAGGTGGCCAAGAAGGCCAACRGCATCCTGGCCTGTGTCAGGAATAGTGTGGCCAGCAGGAATAGGGAGGTGATCGTGCCCCTGTACTCGGCACTGGTGAGGCCGCACCTCGAATACTGYGTTCAGTTTTGGGCCCCTCACTACAAGAAGGACATTGAGGTGCTGGAGCGTGTCCAGAGAAGGGCRAMGARGCTGGTGAAGGGTCTGGAGMACRGGTCTTMTGAGGAGCGGCTGAGGGAGCTGGGGTTGTTTARYCTRGAGAAGAGGAGGCTGAGGGGAGACCTTATCGCYCTCTACAACTACCTGAAAGGAGGCTGTAGAGAGGCGGGTGTTGGTCTCTTCTCCCAAGTAACAAGCGATAGGACGAGAGGAAATGGCCTCAAGTTGCGCCAGGGGAGGTTTAGATTGGATATTAGGAAAAATTTTTTCACTGAAAGGGTAGTCAGGCATTGGAACAGGCTGCCCAGGGAAGTGGTGGAGTCACCATCCCTGGAGGTGTTCAAAAAACGTGTGGATGAGGTGCTTCGGGACATGGTTTAGTGGGCATGGGTGCTGGGTTGATGGTTGGATTCGATGATCTTAGAGGTCTTTTCCAACCTTAATGATTCTATGATTCTATGATTCTATACACAGGATGTTAATCATAGATTAATGCAAAACTAGAGGGGTATAGTCTACATCAGGTACTCTTCATTATAAATATCTGTCAATTTTAAGTTACAACTTGCAAAAAACTAGATCAGCAACCCACAGTTCACGAAAAAGAGAAACAACACATCAGCCGGTCATTCTGCTCCAACTACCATGCTCGGACTTCTCCCCCCAGCTCTTCTGCGATGCTCCCAGGTCACCTCCCACCTTCAACATACAGACACAAGAAGTCTCACTGAGGTCAGTTTGACCACTCACATTCATTTAGGTTATATACATCCATTTAATTACCTCCTTGAAAAGTATCTCACTGTATTGCTGGACTCACATTTCTCAGAACAGCCTCGAATACAGGCAATGCTAAGCTAAACTCTTTCTCAGATATGACCCTATGAAAGAAAGAATGCATCTTATAAAGCATTTAAGTCTGTAAGATCTTGTTACTTGCATTAAGTAAATTCCAGGCACACCTCTGAATTCTGTGAGCCTTTGAGGCCCTGCAAAAAACCTAACAGTACATCCATGAGCCTACCCCATGAGCCTACCCTGAACATTCGACCAGATGAGAAGCAGGGCTTAGTTTTGTTACACATGCATCAGATGGGTCACAGGCAATGAACAAATAAGCTTTTGGGGAAAAACAATATAGTTTTTGTATTAGAAGTAGAAAAAGGAGGCTGAAGAAARTGCCCACCTCTCAGAAGACACTAAGCATCTTACAGAGAAAAGCAAAGAGTAGGAAGGTTAGTGATAAATTCTACTGTCACTCCAGCAGAAATATAGGAAAGAGCTTCATATGATCTCAGAAGCTGACTGAGGGTCACATCAGGACGCAGAAGGAAGCAACAGATGACTGAGGTGGCTATTTCAGAAGGTCTGCTGTTCTCTAACGCTAAATTTATATTCAGATACTTAGAGTGAAAAGTGTAACAACTAACTTCCTGAGTTAACATCATCAGAGGGAAAAAAAGCAATGAACAAATGGAAATCTAGCGTCTGGGAGTCAACATGAATGTAGAATTTTCTGAATCAGCCACATGAATGAAAAGGGCTGAAGTTACACCCAAGGAAAACGCAGATGATCCTCAAAACAGAGAAAACCACCTTGGAATATTTTCCTGAAATTACCGTATCTCATTCTTCCAGCAGCACCTGCCCTCAAACCACGGCTGGACTCAATGATCTTAAAGGGCTTTTCCAACCTAAATGATTCTATGATTCACCCATCCAAYTTGTGACATTGGAGCCCTTCCAGAACACACACCGGTAAGGGATTATTACACTACATAAGGTTCAAAAAAGGCTTTCTGTCAAACAATTATCTAGGAGAACACCTCATCCTCTCAAATGATASCCTAGTCATACACATCATTAATTGTTTCCAGCTAAGACCACTGCATTACAAACCATCTTGGTGTACAAAACAACTACTAAATAGCCGCAGTGCAAACAGTTTGCAAACAACTGGCCCTCACAGCAGCATTAAATACCACAGACACASCACTTGTGTACTCCTGCTCCCTCCATCAACAACTTGCTTACCACCATCCACAACTCATGGTCTCTCACTCTCAGTGGACTGGTCTTATCTGATGGAAGCAACTATTCTCAACATGACTATCCTTCAGAAAAAGCAGAACTGTTTATTTCAGAAGCTCAGACGTTTTTTAATATGTGTATATATACGCATTTACACACACCTATCACACATGTGTGTRTRTATATATATATATATATATATAAAAATATATATATGGGAGATTTTCTGAGCAGGAAACTACAGAATCATTTCTAGTAGCTATGAACAACTTCTAAACTTATTTTCAGCTCCTAATGTAAAACTTGTCTACTTAACTGCTTTTTAAGAAAGATTTTAAAAAAAATTATCTATTTTTTTGCACATTAAGGTCATTAAAAAACCCAGCTACTTCACTTGAGCAGATTTTCATAGAGATGTGGTAAAACACCATGATCGTAGCTACGTAAAATCAGCTACAGRGAAAAGGTTTACTCTCTCCTTTCTGCAGTTATTCAAGAGCAGAAAATAACAGGGCAGTGATTCCTAAGCTTTTTAGCTCAGTTCTGTCACAAATGGCAGAAGTAACTCCTGGTTGTGTATCATTCTGAAGTGGCTTCAGTGCCACCATTAAGGACCTCTTGCCTAATGGCCAAGATAGATGCGGGAAGCCTCCTAGTCCCAGCTCTCCTATTTACTAGCTATTGCWGTTTTCAGCAGTCCCTTGACTTCTCTGTCCAAAATAGCTGGTTATTTTGCCCTGTTGCCGAGACCGGGGTACCTGATCTACTTCTGTGGCTTCCCAATTTTACTGTAGCACAAACAGAGCAACACATGAAAAAAATCCAGGCTTTTCTAAAAAAAACTTTCTCTGAGGTATAGTGTTTACAAAGAGTAATAGAAAATGTTATTTTTAAAATTCTGGGAATGCAGTCCTTAACCCAAAGTAGTTCCAGAATTATTTCCCATTCGTTACCCATTACAATTCAGAGCCTGTGTCTAACTTGGAAATTTAGTATGTTTACTCTGAGTTTTATAGTATACTAAACGGTTTCGTTACTTTTTACAGGAAGTAATACAGAATTACTTGTAGATTCAGTAACGGAACCAGTAAGCCAATGATCTTCCATTTCTGAAGTTCCCTAGTTATCCTGAAATAATAAAAATACATCAAGACAGCAGTAAGAAAGCAAGTGGACAGTTCTCTGAAGCATCTCAACAATAAACAACAGAACCGTGATACTTCACCAGAATGTTCAAAAACTAAATTGAATGGCAGCATGATTGCAGTGGTTCCAGTTATGTTAATTAGGCTGAATTCATGGTTCATTGATGCTGCAATTATGCTGCAAAGAAATGCTGCAAGCATGCTATCTCRTCCTCCTGCAGCCTGCTGAGTATGCTGCCATTATTCTTCTTGTGGCAAAGAGACTTTCTAAAGAGATAATATGTAGGAGTCACATTTACACTTACACCACACGGTTTGCAAAGACGCAATTAGATAACTGCATTTTGATACCTTCTTCTTTTTCAGATCTGATAGGAAAAATAGCTTTCCAAGTTCATTGGCCATTTTTTAAGCATGCTTTACTTTGCCAATTTGCATACTAAGCATACAAATTATAAGCCTTATTAGCCCCATTTCAAGCGCAGGGTAAGTAAAGGAGGTGAAGARTTTTGCCCAAAGTTACGTACCTCTTCAGTGGAAAGAGAACCTAAATATCTCCCACCTTCTTTTAATGACATCCCCTGATTGACCATTTTGGATGCATGTACCACCCAAAATGCAAAGCCTGCTGCTGTGAAAGACGGTTTAAGTGAGTGAGAGGTTCRTTTTCAGTGTTTCCCTTCACCCAGGGCCCCAGCCGATGTATCAGTAGGAAGGAGGTCTGCAGCGACTCAGCAACCGTGCAGAGGCTCTGCCAGGTTGTCAGGAACTTGATTTCTCAGGTCTTCGGAAAATGGCAATTATGTCCAACTAAATCAAACAAATAATGACTTTGTGATATGGGAAAGCAATCAAACCATCAACGATAAATTAATCTGATGACCAAATTTATTTTTTAACRGAAAGCATATTTAAATTTATGTGCTTGCAGTGGAGAAACTTTGCTATTATTTTATTTGTATTTACCTTAGTAACTATTGTTAAGCATTCAAGTTATTCCTGATAATTAAAAATACATTAAATATACCTACAGATGTCCATACATGATGAACATTAGAGTTAAATTCATATCCTTCTATCAATTTTGAAATTAAGATTTTTTAATAAACTATAATATTGCTAGATTTAGTCCAAGAAAATTCAATGCAGTGCTTAAATTCAGAAATGTCAGAAGTCCGACATTACTATTTCCTTGTTCTCCAAGAATTTTTTGGTAAGTGAAGCCTTTGTTGCCTGTTCCTTGGCAATAACAGGTGAAGAAAGCCTTCAAAGGAATGAATAAATAAACCACCCCAGGACTATAGCAGAAAACTTAACTTGTATACCCACAACTTRTATCCCACAACGGTTTCAGTGAGGYATTCTGTGAAATAAAGCGGTGCAAATGGGCATTGTACTCTCAGGTAACTGAGAGGAGACACATGAAGAGTTGGATGTGCTGGGCTGCAATGAGAAGGAGAAACTTTACTATGGCAGCAGCTCCTCCTCTAAATGGGTAAGGTGTRCTTGCCCTTAAACGGAAGTTTTCAAAGCTTTCCAGTTTTTACTGGGTTGAGGAGGCAGGGATGGAGGAAGATGATTTTTCAAGCAAGCATTCTTTTTTTTTTAAGAATGGCTCTATTTTAGAATAGAGCCCCTTCAGAAAATGCATTCTCCAATGCTTTTATTCTCAAAGAAACGTTATGTGGAAKCAGGTGTCTAGAAGCTAGGTCAATGCATACCTCCAAAGAACTAAGTATCCTTAGAGCCTAATTTCCAGGTTCACAATTGACTTCAGCGCTTAGAAGTTCAAGTCTCATTAAAAACCAATGGTGCTTAAGCACTTAATATATATATATTTTTTTTTTTCAAATTTAAGCAGATCTTGGAAAAAAATTTGATACCAGCCACTTCAAAGCTGGCTCTCCGAACTCTGGGATGATTGAGTTTCCATAACACAATTATGGTTGTAATGGAGCTGGATTGAAAGCTAGGTTCAGCTTTCAAACAATCTCCCCAAAATAGTTGCAGATGATGTGTATTTYAGCTTTCTGATCCTCAGGTGACACAAGTAGGAATGATATTAGCGAGATATGCATTAGAAAGGGAAGGCAATACTCTAACTAGAAATAACCATCTTTCCACAGATGAATGGACATCCATAACAATTTAATCTAACGAGACATCTAGCTTACATGCCCATTTAAAAAATGATAATGGCACTTGTCTGGCAGGTTTGTTCCTCAATGCTTCATTCAGTGACTATTCCAGTTCTTTTGCTTTTTTTTCCACTAATATTATTGCAGGTCTTTTTCCAGATTAAATCTACCAGCAGTTCTCACCCAAGCCATAGCTTCAATTAATACCCAATTTGAGTCTTAACACAAGGAATTAATTCATTGACTGAGCTTTGGATCTGGCTTTTATAATGAGTTTTGTAATGCTCCTAAGATGAGGAACCTAAACCAGTTTGACACTGTAACCAGTCACTATATAAACAGAAACCTAAAAGCACATCAAGAATAATAGAAATATTTAGTAGGCACTACATAATATCAGTTTGAGAAATAATTTGTACTTTATGTAAGAGCATGACAAAAAAAAACCTGTTTTCAGATATATAATTAGCCCAGTGGATCTATCTGGCTTGCAATCTACACTGCCTACTTAAGCTGGAGTTTAAATACAACACAGAAAATGACGTCAAGTCCGYCGGACAGGAACGTATGTGTTCCGAAAGTTTTATTACTCTCACTTGAAAGCATTACCATGGACAGGAGGAAAACTAAATATTAAATACACCATTAATGGGAAAAATTACTTCAAATCAATGAAGCATG
>JASVER010000037.1:2433958-2516458 GCA_030449065.1 Oceanodroma leucorhoa | reverse complement strand
GCTTCTGCATTACTATTGTCACCACAAGACAGAACAGGAAATTCAGCCATACGCAGTAAAGCTGCTTTTAAAACACACATTCTTGCTTGACTGTATGAGTCTCCTAATGAACACAAAATATTTGGAAACTATTCAAAATATTTTAGCATTTTTAACAAGGAAAACGGATACGAGATACTTTTGCAATAACAGACCTTATGAACTTGCATTTGTGATGCAARTCTCAGAATATATGCAGCCATACCTATCATTAGGTTTCTGTAAAAAGCAGGACYGATGTATTTACGTGTCTCTTGATTTAACAGAGATGAACAAGGCACCATAAAATTTACCTGTCAGAGGTTCTAAAAAGATCTTTTAGCATGTGATTTCCGGCTAAAAAACAAACCCCAGCCCCTCCTCCCCTAATCTGGACTCTCAAGAGCGAGCTGCTTTCTCCAAAAAGGGCAAAGATTTGCATTAGGAACCAGAAGCAGCCGAACTCTTGCCATAGCCTGTTCCACACCCAACAGCTCTCTGCCACGAACGACCTGTGTCTAGTTCCCACCATTGTCTTCTGTGCTTTTCAAAGAGGAAAGCACATGGATTTCCAAAGAGAAGAGCAGCAGAAAGAAGAGGACGGGACGGCAGACACAGCCAGCGATGCAGCCGGAGCCGGCTCCGACAAATGACAACGAAGGAAACTGTGGAAGGGTTTTGGTAGGGAGCCGATAGAAGGTGCGAAGGTGAAGATCTCAAGAAAAAGAGCTGTACCCGGCACAGCCGTTAGCTTCTGCATGCTCCAATATTTAACCACACACCCATAATGGCAATTACAGCCCTGCACTGCAGAAGCGATGAACACAGGGACCACTGAGTAGGGTCTGAGCCAAAGGGCAAAAAGCCCTATGACCATGTCCTGCCGTGGTGGCCACCTCATCCCACCGCTGCCCGGCTCTCTGGCTCGGGAAGAGCTATTTCTTAAATCAACTGCATACTGCTTGTCCTGCCTGAATGAAGATCAGCATAATGATCACAGCAGCGTCAATCCAGCCAGGTCCTCAAGCTGCCTCTTGACAGCAGAGAGAGCACTGATCTCTGAGGGGCTTTCGTGGTGTCTAAAGACCAAATGTTCACCCTCCTGGGTGGTTCTTGTGGAGCAGAATGAATCAGACCTTTGCCATGTACTTAAGTATAGGAAAATAGAGTAGCACGGATGCCAATATCCACRCTCAGTTGAACGTGCAAGAAAGGTTACCCTTTAGTGCTGCTAGACATATCTCCATCTATTCTTAGAGGCTGAAATCAAACGTAAAGGTATCAAACACGCCAGGAGAGTTCATAGAGCTGCTGATGCTTCAGCTGTAGCCTTCAGTGGGAGATAAAAGGTGATTCTCCACATTACATATCATCACAGCAYAGATTTGTTGAAACCAGCTGCACTAATACAATAGCACTGCCGACACATATTGAAACTTAATCCCTCTGAAGACACATGAGCTTCTTTTAAGTTTCAAACCTATACCATTGAAAAACAACTTACTCCTGTGCATTCAAGAATATGTTTCTCTTTAGCTGTTCTTCTCACCATTTTCACTAYTTGTATTTTTTTAAACGGAGCACTGATTTAAAATGGAACTGTAAATAGACCATCATTCTTGATCATTCTCTGAGTATTTAACCACCGAAATTTTCTATAACCAGTTTTGATGTACTCAATTATGAAACGCTCTTCTTGCGATGATGCAGATAGCAGTTTACATACWTATTTAAAAACTCAGACACCATTTCACTACAAGGACAGAGTGGGATTCCACCTCCAAATGTAGTTCCAGAGGTAAATCACACACCAGCAYGTAAGAAAATCAAAAGAAGTGTGGCAGGATCTCATTCAGGAACACAATTTGGAATGCTACAAAGAAAAGAAAATAACCTAAATACCTAAAAGCAAGACATCCACAGAGCTTATATTTAAAATTCTAATCTGTCAATGGTGAAAGTTTTCTTTTAAAAGTTAAAGGTGCATGGAAAATTAAAAATCTCCCAAGAGATTTTTTTTCCCCTTTTCTATAATGTATAGCATGCTTCTACCATGCTTCTTAACGTTAGAAATTCAGGTCTTGTCTGTCCTAGGAGACCGCATGGCGATTGGAGAACTGGAGTGAAATGATCACATCATCACAGGGAAAAAGAACATGAAAACTGAGCAACTGAGAGCAAACCTGCTCTTTGGGTGGGGTTTTCAGTGGTTTTAGTTTATTAACYGATGCTGATCTTGTCCAGCTACTAAATAAGAACAAGTCAGGTGAAAGATTTTCCTCTTTGTCTCAATAACCTTCTATAGTACAGTGTAAAGTTGAAAATGAATATGCTTTAACATGCTGGTCTTCTCTGCGTGTTTGGGTGGGAACAGCCTAAACATTTTATGATCTTTAAGATTAAAAAAAGCACAGAAAATATTAACAAGTATCGTAAAACCAAAAACTACTTTCCAAGTTTCTTTTATGCACCACAGGGCAACAGAAACAACAGCCCTTGTAGAAAAAAAAAAAWAAAAATTTTTGCTGGCTTTTTTTCCAAGTCTTTTTTTGTGTTTGAGACACAATCCTCCTGTAAGTTTTGACCAAGTGCCTTAAAAGACGACCCCTRTTTACCTACTATTTAATACTGATTTAAATTACTAGGTTTCTTAAGTTTCTGACCTCCCATATTTTATGATGTATTTAAAACACTTCGACTCTTAYGAACCATTTAACTATATAGATAATAACTGCATATTTGTCCTACTTGCCATTCACCAAAGTTAAGTTTCAACATGACTTCTGAAACTATCCTGTATGCCTGTCATTCACCAGTTTTTCYTTCAAGTTACTGGGGGGGAAAAATTGTCCTTTATTATTTCTACGATATTGATGACATCAACACATGGCATTGCAAAAACTGACAAATAAATTTGCAATTTTTAAGTCTATGGATACTGTTCGATCAAGTCTATGTGGCTGGAAGAAGAAATCAGATTCTCAGATGATATAAATTGCTATAATTGCCTTCCATGGAACTGCAGCCCTTTAAGCCAGCTGAAGATCTGGTCCACAAACCATTAGGCATGGTTGATCAAACAAACCATTTAGAAACGTTGATCTCTATGCCTTCTGCGCCAGACTATGTTACAGGGAACAGATTACAGTCATAAGGAAAAAAAGTTCTCTGGGCTGTATAACAAATGAGACAGAAAAATCTCTGTATTCAGCTCAGTATTATACCGTTATTCTGGTTACAAGATTTATGGCATACTTGCTACCCAACCAAGGTAATTCACAAAGTAGGCATCTACTCGGTTGTTTGGCTTCGTCAAGAAAATGGAGTCTCTATCAGAATCAGATGCTTATTTTTCAGAATTAAAGAATCCATGTCATAGTTAAAACACTTTCATATGCTTAATGTACTTACCCTAGTTGTGCTGGAAAGGACCTTTAGGTCTGCATTATAATTGTCACGTTTTCTGGTTATATTTTAAAAGTTAAAAAAATAAATCCTCRCTGGACACAGCAGTGCCCATAACGTGAACCTTTATTTGAAAACTAAATACATCTGTGGCTTGAAACGGGAGTATTGATCATTAATGAATGGGAATGGCGATCAGAATATCATCTAATTAAAAGGTAGGCATGATGGGATATCCTGCGGGCTTTAAATGAGAAAATGCCRTTCTGGCTCACTTTGTGAACGCCCCTGGTTTGAAGCCGTGCCATTTGATGTAACGGCTGCTGTAATCCGCAATAGGACCAGAATACGTGCCGGCCAAAGACGACTGCCTTTTTGAGACTGACCRAGCAGGATCCTGGAGTAGGAGCACCAACATGGGTTGAAAAATGTCTGCTTGTGGGTCCCTGGTTTTGTTTTTAATAAACCTTTTGGCTAGGATTCCCATGGAAAGCACGAAACACCACGTATGTTGGTGCCTTGTGAGCTGGTATAACAGAGGGGCAATGGGGGAATAATGGAGGAATTCCTTTCTTTTTACACACTTGCTGATAAACCTGCCTAAATAATTGACTTTAGTACTGACTCAGACAGCATGGCTCAATTCTTTTGCATCATCTCAAAAACCTACGCATCTGAGATTGTTTTGGACCTTCTCCCACAACAACGAGACCCTAATGAGGGGAAAAAGGACACAATAAACTATAAGAGTGTCTCAGAAATTTAATGTTTGGCTTAGACTGCTCCAGAAATAGGTCCTGCTTGAAATGTTAAAATCTTGATTATTAGTAATCAATTTAGTAAATAAAACAACTGAGCACACTGGGTTCCTACAACATGCGCGCACACACACACATGCATGAGCACACATGTGTAAAGGGCTTCTGTTCAGCTTTTCACGGCAAATCAGCCGATGACAAATACTTTTAATCTATTTGGAAATGTGGTTTCATAGTTCAGTCCTTTGGGGCTTGAGAACTTTGCTCACCATGTCTCTGGGGCATTACAGAGTAATCTCTGAAAAACTGCATGCTAGATYAGCTCTGAGGATCTTACTGGTGATAAAAGGCACTGAGGATCTCGACACTTACGAGGAGGACCCGTCCCCATCAACAGCCACAGTCGCAGAGACTTCAGTCTCACTCCATTCCTCACTCATCCCCTCGCGTTACCCTTTGCTATTGCTGCTTCTCTCCATCCTCAGCCAGAAGAACTCCGTATGACTTCCAGCACCTCTGCATCCTCCGTGCTGCCCTACCGTAAGGCTGGTGACTGCAGACATCGGTCACWACATAAACTCTGGCAGAGGAACAGCTAACCAGGAGGGAGATGCAAGAGAAATGTTGGAGGYTGTCACAGTGCTTTTATGGTTCCTCCAGTTAATACTATAAAATGCACAGAATTACATAGCATATGTGTCTTAATACAAAAAGAACTTCTCCCTGCTGAAAARCTCTGATAAATAATGTAACTTAAGCGTAAAGGGCTTTTTCTTGCATGCCAACAAGTTATAGTAGCTTTGTTGTAAATGGTCCCGACAAAAAAGTGACAATTTTTTTTTTGTTSGTAAATGCTGCTATGATTAGTATTCTAAAAACCATGCAACTATTTAACTATTGGACCACATCAATTAGAGATGGAGTACATCAACTCTACCTTCTAATCAGTGCAATACTCCACCCCAGATGAATTTTCTATACATTTAATAGTAGACTTATGCAATAATCTACATATTTAAAGAGACTCCAGAAACTTCAGAAAAATTATGTTGTTCATCCTGTGTCTATTCATGTTTCTACTGTCACATGCCACAGAAATATTTTGACAAAAACAAGAATATTTTACAAAGATGAATAAAAGCAATTAACTACAAAATGGTCTTGTTTATGAGAATTATCCTCACATTATCCTCATTCTTTTGGATGAGAAAAGGCCATAGATTGGTCAAGATCAAGAAAATKATCTTTGACAGAAAAGTAGATTTAGATGATTGAAAATTTGAAATTTATTAGCATTTTATTTTCCCTACATTAAAAAATAAACCTCACTATGGCAAAGTTTCTACATATTGTGTCCCAGAATAAAAAACTCGATGGCTATGAGAAGACAGGCAAAGAAGAGAAGACTGACGATACAGCTGCTTGCTGCACAGAAAATGAGTSAGCACCTAAAAAGCACCACGTTGATTTATTATGCACATAGCTAGGACCCTAAGAGAGCACTTRGATATTACCTCCAGCATGATTCATTAATAGGTTAAATTCTGTTGTTAAAATTGTTTATGTATTTCACCTCTTTACAATCAACTGAACAATRTACTGTTAGAGTACAAAATTAGAAGTGCACGGTTTCTAGTCTAGGACAGTTCTTGACGAACATATTTAAACTCAATGTGAACCTGGATGCAATTTAAAAGAAGTCAGGGAATGAGATGACAATAGAAAAGGTTGTTATGGGAAACCCCGGTGCACAGGAACAGCACTGCTCAGAGAGGATACAACCCCACCTTCCCACTTAAGTAACGGACACAAAAGAAACATCACAATTAACACGGGAAGAGCCATGACAGCAACCACTTCACATAAAATTCCGTACGTATACGATACAAACCCCATGCATGCTAAACACTAAAATACACAGACAAGTTCAGTAAGACCAAACATTTCTTTCACACTGTCCATAGAAATACTAACATTATTCTGAGCATTAGACCGTTCACGGTGAGGACGCTGATTATGGTTTTCTGYCACTTGGAAGCTCCTAAAGAGTTGTGGTTTAGAGGCCATTTATCAGCAATGTAACCTAACGCTACCAAAACGTGTACGTTTTGCTTTTTCACTCTGTCCTTTTACACACGCTGATATCCAAAGGTAAAACAAGAAAATGAATGGAGAGTGTTAAACTGGATGGCAGCTTCCTGCACCTAGGCTTGCTTCCTGATGCTCAGTGGCTGCACACAGAAAATCAAGTTTAATTGTCAGTGTACACTATCGACACTATCACCGGAATTACGGTTACCTAAAGACTGCTGTTTTAAGAAATAAAACAATTTACTGGCAGAACTTCAGGCACCAAGCAAATCTGACTTTAACCAACACACTGATTTAACATTTTCAGCACAACATTGCGTACACGAGCCTGTATTAAGATCTGCTTGCAAATACCCCAGTACCTCCTTATGCTGAGCATTCATTTCAAAATATTTCCAAATATTCCTTTTCAGCAGCTTTGCTTACCCTTTAGTTTCCCACGGCCACAGCTCCTGCRTGCTGAGACAGCCCCAGGTGACTTCAGCAGGGCCAGGACCGGATCCCCTACGCACCACATGCAGTGCACGGGTACCACGCGTTACAGGGCAAACCCCGTGATTCCTGACATCTTAGCTGATATTTACATCTGGATTAACTTTATACCTCTAGAAATAAGGGAAGTGCAGCTCCTCACCCCTCTTGTAGCCATCCAGACATATAAAAAAAATTGCAGAGTTGTATTTATGGGTACACACTAATTCTTGATAACAAAATAACTAATTGTTCCCAATAATTTATTTTGTCAGACAGCAGTAGTATTTTTACTCTTTGTAATAAATGCATCATTCATACCATTCAGAAGAATGGGATTTAAAAATAATATTTAAACAATGTTGAGGATAACAACTAAAAGGTGCCCACAAGAGACATATTTAGGTAAACATATTTAGCAGGCATCTAAATCAACACTCAAGTTTTATTTGGCACTTCTACATTTTAAAGCTATTGTCTCAATTAGGCCAAAAAGGAGGATACTGCTTATGACTGCAAGTCGCTGCCTGCATTCATTTATTGTTCAGTTCACAGTCTCTGAATACAACACAATCCTCCAACGGAGTCAGCTTTCATAATTCAGCAGTACAAAGTCTGCAAACACATGTAACCTAGATCCATATTTCACAGTGACAGCATATGATAGCAGAATGTGAAGTATTAATGCTAGTGTCACTACAGTCCTACACTCTACTGCACTTTAAGAGAAAGCAGCTGCTGAGATGAAATGTGTGCCAACTGTCTGAAGACAGAAACATAAGAAACATTCCTTCTGTTACAAAGGGAGAGACACACACAAACAGACTTTCTTTTAGACTCAACAAGCACAAAGTTTCTTACTTTCGCCTTTCACATTTCTATTTCAAAACCGCTCGCGCGCTGGGGGAAGCCGTGCCTGGATGGAAGCCACAGCCTCGTCCACGAAGGAGCACGGGAAGCAGGGAGGGTTGGGAGAAGGTGAYGCATTGGCACGGGAAACTGCCGCAACGACGATACCAATCCGGCACGGTTCTCCAAAATCAGTTATTCATACAGAAAAACCCAATTCCCACCAAATATCTCGTGAGATACRAGATACCATCACCCAGCACGCTGGTAGGAGAAGCTGTAGGACTTTCCAGGAATTCTACTGCAGGTTTCCAATAGCCAAAGCAGTGAAATACTCTCCTTCATCCTAACCCATCCTCGTGGAGCGTGTGGTGCRTACTTGCTACTGAGAGTTTTCTTAATTAGACTAGGGGACGCGCTACAGAATTGTAAATYGGATTAATAAGGTGCACTTCTTTCAGTTACTCTCTATATAAAGATCGGTGGAGAACCTGCCCTTCTTCATTTGTGTCTAGTCCTGGAGCAACCATACCAAATGCTCTACCACGTACCGTATCACCACCTTTTAAGCACAGTGCTACAGTAAGAGTGTGACATAATCTGCAATGTTTGGCCATAATTCACTTAAGAACTAGTACAACCTCATTGACCTCCTTATCAAACAATTTATTGTGCATTTACAGACTGGACAATGAAATAGAGGAGGTAAGGTATTAATGGTGACACTATTTGGCAAGCTCATAGCGCAGTTCATTCAAAAGGCAATTTTAAAATTGAATGAAGAGGTTTGACTAGGCAATAAAAACAGCCACAATGCCAGTGAACAGTACTTAGGAGGAAAGCCTCTAATTATCCTATTTATAAATCAACAGCAATTTTACTGATGACTTCTTCTCAAACTTGATTAAAATAACTTCAAAAAATTAAAAAATAATCAAATCATATTTATTTTATTAAATTACAATTTAAAAGTATTATTGATTCGCTTCATAAATGAAAATGATAAAAACTTGAGGACAAGAATGAGACAACATTTTTTAAGAGAAACATTTGTACAACACTGCAACATAATTATAGTGCTGCCCTTGGGGAAGGGGATTTTATTTTATAATGAGAATGTTTACACTGTTATGGGGTTCAATCTATCTGGGAGGGAAGGTTAAACTTCTTTCCATTAAAGACAGCCTTATAATGAAAAGCTCTGAAAAGAGAATGGAGTCTAATATAGTAGATGTAATGGCCTATTAAATGATTCACACACAAAATGAATCAAATTCATTGTATCTTACTGCTCTTTTACGACAAAATTGTTGAAAAAATAAAACTATTGTCAAGATAATTGCATATTACATATACTGTATTACTGTAACTACTATTCTTATTGGGTGACCCAGAGTCTACATTTTAGGTACATTAATAGGACATTACATTTTAAATACTTTATAGTATTGGAATGTTGCACAAAAATCCCACTTTCACTCTGAAGGCAAAAATCAATTTAGACTTAAAGTCATGCTGCAATTCTGCATCATTCTTTTTCAATTAAGTTTTTGCATACATTCTTTATGATGTCATTTCTACATTCCTGCAACAGATGTTTGTTTATATCCCAATTTACTAAAATGCTGCCGTACCAGTTCCTGCTATTTTGAACGTAACCCCTACAACTAGCTTGTATTTCCAAAACACAGTACAATAAATGTTTTCTTAAACTTGTCCCCTCAATCTACCGCTAAAAATCACCATCTCTGATTATTACACAGTAATGGACATTGTTCCTAAAGGAGTCTGAATGTATTAAAAAAAAAAGAAGAAATTAAACAAAAGTCACAGTACATCTCTAAAAAAAAAATAATATATATATATACACATATATATATATATCAGCAGATCAAAAGATAGAAAACTTTTGGGTTTTGCATGAAGGATTGAAAATTGTGTTCCCTTTGTCAAGACCTGATTTTACATGAGATTTACAATGCAATAATTTGACCTACTAATAACAGCTCTGTAATAATAATTACTGTTCAGTAAGGAGCTAGTCTTGCAAACATACATGCAGAGAAAGTCTACATGGCTGTAGTTATCATCTATATAACTGTCCATACATACTCAAGCACAGTTATGTTTAACATCAGAAACCTCGTATTATTACCTTTTTGGGGTGCTAATGCTTCTTAATACTGACTGCATTATTTTCACGTGTTGAAAAGTCACAGGGTGTACCAGGCGCTCTCACAATGCAAGTGAAAGTACTAGTAATATGGGAATGAGAATATTTTGGGTATTTTTATCAAATAAATGAAATACACAGTCAGCCGTGGTCAGAGTGATCGCTTTTCTGGACTAATGGGACATTAGTCCAGAATGTCCCAACTTGGGACACCCAAACGGTTTAAACTTCAGATTTCAGAAGGGAGTAAGGTAAGTTTGTAGAAGCCTTTGCAGGTATACCAAGAACTTCAAAGCACCTAGAAATCTCAAATAATTTCAACTGAGTTGTATAAAAAATAAGCCAGATTTTCTAAAGTCTCCTGATGGTATTTAGACTTCTCAAGGGAGTACGACCTTGCAGAATTAGGTCAGTATATTTTAACGAATAAAACCAGGGGCTAAAGGACTTAGTTAAGCATTTGAAGGCTCCCAAGCTTTTTCTGAGCTTTAAGACCCTTTTTCAGTATTAAAAAGTATTTCAACATATTTGTTATTATTTATGATATAGGAGGGAAGTTTAACGCAAGCACGAAGCATGAGCGGTGCATGAGGAGCCACACCAAACACTGTTGCTTCCATTCAGCTTCTTGGAAGAACCTGCTCAGTTCGGGTGAAAAACCCAACATTTCTCATCTACCACTGGCTATAGAAACTAGCATATTTTAAACACATTCACCTTCAAGGCTACCTATGCTTCATGGATTATTTTTTTTAATATATTTTAAAAACAGTCTAAAATTTGACTATTTCACAGCATAAGACTATTTCTTAAAGCTTTTAACACTGAAAATTCAGGCAAGAAAAATCAATTCAAACATATTTTAATTACAGGCAGCAAGGTGGGGATTTTCATTTTTATGTTCCTCTTACTAGAATTCAAAGTAACAGAAATAATCCAAATTTTATAATCTGAAGTAAGATTAGTTTCTCCTGCAGCCCATGCCCTCCTCCGGAAGGCAAGCCTCAGTTCCTAAGCACCAGTCTATTGCTATTAAGCATGACTGCAATAAAACAAATTAATCATTCACAACTCATTGAGGCATCCAGTATCAGAAGGTGACAAATTAGAGTATCTATTTTCAGAAAGAAGAAAAGTGGTGGAATAAATAGCAATTCATTTACCTTGCTTATAAAAGTAAGATATATTGTCGAGGATAAAGCTCTACCCATGAACAAGACTCTCTTCTATTAGGATGAATAAAGTAGCCACACACAAGTATGTGATACATAAGGAGATGGAGAAATTACCAATGTGGAAGGTAGCAAACAGAAATGAAAAATGGTAAGGGTTACTGAGGCCAAAATTAGGTTATTTTCCAAAGGTGCAGCAGCGGAGACTAGAATAAGAAGTCTGAAAGGCAGCTCAGTAGTTAGAGAACAGGCAATAGAGAAATTAGTCCTTTAAATAAAGGGACTCCTAATTTACCAGTGAAGGAGCCACTCGGAGACAGTTTCTAGCGGCAACCAAAGGTAGACAGGGTAGATTTTCTTGAAAGGATGCTCTGAATAGTTTCACGTTGCAAGACTATAGGCCTTGCTCAACATTAGCTACACTACTTGGAGTAAAATAATGCCAATAATATACATTATCCAGCAGATGCTTTTCAATTCAGTCATTTAGGACTGCGTGTATGTGGAATGAACATTCATTCAACAACCACTAACAGTGAAGGCTCATCAAATCAGCCATTTATTTTCTCCTTCTCCTGGCATCTGTYTCCAGACCCTGCCTTCTCCTCTCTTTCTTAAGACTAGATTACCCATACTTCAGGCATCGTTATTACTGCATTGGAATAATACTGATACACCACACTTTTTTAATGGTTGCCCATAACTATGTACTTTATAGGAGGATGAGCTGCATGTCCTCTCTAGTCATTGTGTTTGAGTGTCTGTACTTACCTAACAACTGCTCCATAGACAGTTTGATTTTCTAGATGAAGAGGAGTATCGCGCCAATTCCCCCATGAAAAGGTTAAAAGAGASAAAAGTAAATAACAGAGCTTGGACCTCTGAAGACAATAAAGTGCTCAAGTCAAATTTCATATATCCAAACAAAGCATCTTCATCATTGCAAGGCATCCTCCTAGTTAACATTTGCTTTTGAAATTTCAAGTTAACAAATGCTTTCCAAACTCYGTTTTTCTCAAGAAAAATCCATTTGTTTTCTTTATAGTAGGTCTTTTAAAAGGGAGTCATAACTGATGGATTACAACATGTTTCTACCTTTTCAATCTGAATTTCATAAGAATAAAATAAACCACAAATGAAAGTGCTTGTACCAGGCACGTTGAACCTTTCTTCTTCTATTAGCATATCAGTCTGCAATCATAACTAGATCAATAGCGAAGATATCTGCTTAAAAGAGCACCATGCTTTCTTTTGTCAGAAATTCATTACTTTTTATTAGGGTCATTGCTTGAAAACTTCAAAACACCATATGGACCTAATTGTGGTTTATTTTGGCAAAAAGGAAGACACTGTAGAACAATTGAGGCATTACATTCTACAATTCCATTACTTTCATCCCTCTCCGTTTTATTACTGTGTCATTAAAGGCAACTTGAGTGAGCGAAGAATTATAGTGTCATGTGTACGGGCTAGTAGATTAATAACAAAACACACTCAAGTTTAAAGGTATCTAACAGCTGTTTTCATTATTTTGTGTAAATACGCTTGAAGCATATCTATCTGATTAGTGGATAGAGTGCTCTTCTCTGTCACATGCCATGGGCACTGCTATGTGCAAGTAATCAAAGTGCTCAGAAAATGAGTTTACATTGTTCACTGCTGAAATACACAAATGTCAGAAAGTGACTGCGCATCAAAGCTTAGGCAAATCATCTGCTGCAAACAAACAGACTCCAATGCACATTTCAGCTTTAAACATTCCTCTGCAGCACAATGACTGAGCAGGACTTATTGCTAGCCCAAATGAAGTGACGCTCGCRGAATAGTAAGTCGCTAACGTATAGATGTGCCGACAAGTTCAGCACCGAGTACCTCTGAAAAGAGCTCAGCTGCTTTCAGAACCAAAGATATACTGTTTTAATGTCATAAATACCGGGCAACCTTATGGATATCATACAAGGTTTCACTAGGAAAAAAAAAAAAAAAAAAAAAGGATATTTTTTATCTGCTATTGCTGTTTTTTAATTATTTTTTATTTTATTTTTATTATTTTTTTAAACTTTTTGTGAGTAGGTTACCAGGAATCCTGACAGATAATCCCTCCTTTCATTGGCAACAAAAGGAAGAGAGTTTAGGCACCCGAAAAGGGTCAGATCCTCTCTTTTCCATATATAGTCACATAATTCAAGATCGGTAATTCAAAAGCAGATGGCAGATAACATAAGTGAACTCCGAAACCAAAAGACCTGCGATGAAGTTTGATGGAGGACAGATAAAATTTCAGTCACTGAAAGGAATTACTGCATAAAAAGTTCTTCTTTCTGTGATTCATTTGCTTCTAGCGCAGATTGAGGCAATTTTAGTATTAAACCACTCTACACAAGGATGAATATGAAAGAGCCATACAGACTCATCAACATGAGAAAGTTAAAATAAACTCATTCTGACTCCAATGAGCTCAACAGAAGAATTTTATCCAAATGCTTCAGTGAGCAAAAGTAAACTGAGGTAAAACCGAGAAGGATCTTGCAAAGCCACGATACTCAAACATTTTGCCTGAAGACGGTTCTTGCTGAAGCACATCTCACCTAATACTTTCCTCAGCATTGAGGTTGTCAACCCTCGGTACCACTTCAGTTTGTGTTGTCTTCTGAGGGATCCTCAGCCCACCACAAAACAACAAAGTCCAAGACTGATGCCCCAAGAACTCCCGTGTGTCAAAGGAAGAGGAGAGGAGGGACCAAACGCACTGGCCGTGATGTGGCTTTTTTCAAAAGCACTAAAACATCCAGGTGATCCCAGCATACAGATAGAGGCAAAATATTTCCCCCATTTTTTTTCCCTTCACCACAGTCATTATGAATCTGGCTAATGAAAATTCCTCTGATCCCAAATATGGTGAGAGGTTGAACATATGAGCAAGACATACCTTGCAGGACACTCATTCACACAACACCCGATGAATGAAATACAAGATAAACACTGCGCACAGCACACAGAACAGACTGTTCTTCGGTTGTGCCTTTTATAGGCGCTGGAAATATATGGTATCCCTTCATGGASCAGTTCAGGTCTCAAGACTATGGTTTCAAGATTGAAGACAGTATGTGACCATCTCATAGTCCACCTCTTTTTATCTTCATTTTGGGGATATCATCATAGCAACCATCTGCAGCTGCCTGGCGCTACTCCTATATTGTTTAACCAACCATTCTATGAATTTATCAAATTCCTCTTACATTTCAATAGTGTTTCAATAGTCATTTGAAAATTAAATGCCTCTCAGAAAAAAAAATATAAATAAATAAAACCAAAACTAAACCAAACAACCTCCCTACACATCCTTTTTTTCATTTCCAGTCTGAGTCATTTAATAATGACCAATTTATACCTAGTGGATGTTGTAAGGATTATCCTGGAACTTAAATAATTCCTYCTCTTTTATGGCATTTATCCTCTGACTGTATTTATAAAGATTAACATATATCCCCTTCTCAACCTTTATTTGGCTAGGACAAGTGAACCATACTCTTTTAATCTGCTCTCATAATACAGATTCTCCTAATCATCCTAGCAGCAATTCTCTGTACCTGTTTCACAGTTTAAATTAATCTTTCTTGAACGTGGGTTACCAGAACAACATACAATTTTTCAGTGCTCTACACAGACACACCGATCTGTATATTTAAAAAAATACCTCTTCTATTGCGTATGAGAATCACATAAGCTTTTTTTTATTTGGCCTGGGGCAGCTATACTGCTGCTTGGTGCATCTCCAGCAGCAAGCGGTCTACGTATCTGCTTGTTCTTTACATCCTGTATTTACCTGCATAGCCATATAGACCGGTCCACCATTTAGCACACAAAAGTGACTAAGGGAAGGAAGATCTGCTTGCTTCTCTATTTAATATCTATGAGAACCATCACTGGGAGATGAAAAATGCTTAGAGGGTTTAAAGGAGAACATGGTTGTGAATAGTTTTGAGGTTTTTTTGAGAGGCAAAGTCATGGAAATGAAGACACRTAACCCCATCGAAGAGCATCCATGATGAGTATTCTGGCAGAGAGGGCRGAACATACCTAACATCAAATCCATCCTGGAGAAATTAAATCAGAGTCTCTTTAACTGGYGCAGAACCAGCACTAAGACACCTGTGGTTTCCAGACGAAAAGAGCTGACAAGGGAGGACAAGTGGAAAGATGAGGGATCTGGCATGATGGTAAGACATAACACACCATTAGTTCCACGGCGAGTTGGGCATTAACAAAAATAGAGACAACGTGGTCTGCTGATGAGTCCCAAGATTATAAGGGAGGCAGGAAATACATAAGGTAGGCCAAAGACGGACAAAGTCTTTAGTCTTCTGCAAGCCTGACCTGAGTACTACTTAGGAGTCATCTTATAAGAAAAGGGCACAGTTTTACGAGGAATCCACTCTAAAATTAGTCACAGGTTGGCTGATTCAACTTAGTATCTAACTCATTCTTCCTGGCTATTGTTAGTGCTTATAATATTGCTTGAAAAGCAGACTGAACATAATAGTATCTTGTTATACAATATCCAAACCCCCTTTGCTGCAAATATGGATTTCTCAACACACAAAATGCCCCATCGCTAAAAAGGCAATACAATGCAAAGATCTTTTCTTATACGTACTTTAGGAAAAGAAGCTGGGAAAAGCGTTACTGGACTTGGATCTCCCATAGCTCTACAAGTAGCACCCCTACTACTTGGTGCTCGTAAGTCCAAAACTCTGAAGAACCCTCATTACTATCTAGACATACATCTTTTCAATAGTAAGGCTGAACAGCTTCCTACCTTAAAAAGCACTTCTGGTACGCTTATGTTGGGATTTTCATTTTTTTAAAATGTATGCTATTTGAATTATTTAAAGGGAAGAAGAGGAGGATTATTTCATCTGGGAGTCACAACCGAGCAGGGGGAATGTCCAAAATATAAAATATTAAATGTTCCTAGTTGCAAACGCAATAGCAAAAAAAAGAAAAAAACCTAAACAGATGAAAATATTCCTTGCACAACAAAGAAATTATCTGTGATTTGGAAAAATTAAAAATCATTTAACTTCATCCCATTTGGTTA
Source organism: Oceanodroma leucorhoa (assembly GCA_030449065.1). Classification (NCBI taxonomy): domain Eukaryota; kingdom Metazoa; phylum Chordata; class Aves; order Procellariiformes; genus Oceanodroma; species Oceanodroma leucorhoa. The sequence goes on along the minus strand of JASVER010000037.1, from coordinate 2,500,420 downwards.
TGTATAAATAAAACATCTGTATTAAATTGTTCTTACACATTACATAAAGGTCATCTCCATATGACTGGAGAGCTGTGTTTCAAGTTTCCTCTTCAAACTTAAAACTGCGATTTTATGTATTCCATCATATAATTTTGTTCTCTTATTCCTATTCTCCGAAATTCCTACAGAACATCTTAGTAACTTCTCCACTGACACTTCCATCTAACCGTACCTCTGACTTTAACTTGAATTGGTTGTCTGCAATCTAGCACACAACCGTGCTCGAAGCAGATCCAACCCACTTAAAGTTTTAGTTTCACATGTAATAACAATTTGCAAGGCTATCTATTCCACCACTCTTTTAAAAGGCCCTGCTTTTTTGGGTTTTGGTTGTTTTGGGTTTTTTTTCCCCCCAAACTAATACTGCATTCAAGATGAAGCATGGCTTTTTCTAAAGGTATTGCCATTCCCCCACAACCAGTAACAGAGATTCCTTCATTCTCCTAAAAATGGTTCCTGAAAACATTTTGTATTGTCAGTGCAGAATCTCTAAAAACTCGGATATCCCTTCCTATTCCTTACCTCTTCTGCAACTTTTAGCACATCACCTACTTTCTTTTATACTTTCCACAACGAATGCCTGGAATATTTAATTAATAAGGTTCTGTCTCTGCCTCATACAGCAACTAAGAAATAATACGCTCAACACGACTGCTTCCCTCTCCGTTACAATTCTGTAAGCATGAAATCACTTTAAAGAAAAACAAAAAAATTCACCTCCACTTCTATGTAATATTCATGAATTTCGTAATAAAAAATATGGAATTGTTCAAACGTCGAAGGGCAGTATTTTGAAATGCAAAATTCAGCAGGGACAGCCTTGTCTATAAAAACCATCTTTGACACATGCGAAGGATTTAAGTCTGTACCTTCGCAGGGATCGGAACTGGATTGGACCCAGCCACCGCACTCGGTACCCGGCGTTCAGTTCTGTGTGCCACCTCCTTCCACCCCTGCTCACGCTGAACTCACACCGAGTGCCAAGCGCCCGCAGCTCCCAACCACTGCAGTGAAAATGAGAGTATTTAGCACTTCGTAGGATCCTTCCATTAATCAATAGCCTTTTTCCACTTTGAAAGAAAAAAAAAAAAAAAAAACCAACAAACAACAAAACAGCTTTAAGTCTGCCATGACCATTTTAACCAATTAAATTTAAACTTCACTGCTTCTTATTACAAGAATTTGATGCAAACTCTGAAGCATTTCATGTCTGAATCCTGTATGGGGATGAGAGTTAACCCAATCCCAGCCTTAAGGAGGAAGATGCTGTTGTGAAAGGAAAAGAGAAAGAACAGATGGAGAAGGGAGGTAGGAAGGTGGAGAAAGCCCAAAGCAGGGCTTGCGTTTATTATGGTTTAAAAAAGGCTTGGTTTTATTATGCTTTTTTTAGAATCATGTCAAATCGATGAAAACTTTTGATACTGTGGAAATTAAAGGAAAAATAAGTGATTGTTTCTATTCCGAGTAAGTATAGCTGAATTATTGTATTACAGATAGGCTATTCCCAGAAGAATTAAAACCATCATCCATACCAGTTGCTGATGAAGGTGTCATTTTCATCTCCTCTCCCATGGCATCCCTCAACTTCAAATGCCCACATATATTACAGCAAGGTAGTCTATTCTCTTTACAAGTTGCAGAGAAATTATTATGCATGGAAGTGCATAATAATCCAGTCCAGTCGTGACTCTACCACTGACTTCCCACATGAATATGCACGAATCAATTAAACCTCTGAATGCATCAATTTCCTTCTCGAGTGGTAATGATAATAATAATAATAGCTGCCCATTGTATAGGGCATTGCATGTAATATTTTTAATGCCTGCTAATGAAATGTGCTATTAATTATTAGAATGCGGTTTGTTTCTGAAAGCCAAGTACCGGCGAGTCTCAACTTTGTATTCAAAGTGACACAACTTGAACATTTCTAAAAAGCTGGCTACGGGAAAGTGCTTGCAAGTATTACGGCAAACCCTACTTAAAAATCAAATGGTATTTAAATCAGTATGAGAACTTTTAGCTCTTACCAGCTATACTGCAAAGAAATTTGCAGCTAAGGGGTTAATCAGATTAGATGGGAGTGGTTATAGGCTCCGTGCCACAGGTTTTGCCCTTTGTGGCTTCTCACATCCCAGACTTGGAAAATATGAGCTGTGATACTGAGAAAGGTAAGAAGCCAGCACAGCCCCATAGTGATAAATGAGTTTGCATCATCTGTCATTAGAACTTCCTGCCAACAGGGTCATTCCCTATTAAATTACCACTTGTCAATGTTTAAAATACTGATTGATAAATGACTGTGCCAAAACTGATAACACAACAGCTTTTATTTTCTAATATTCTTGGTTACCACATTCTGCTACTTCAAGATACAGATATAGTAGTTTTTTTCCAAGTACTTTAGTGAAAGACAATTTAATCTAATACAAAACTAACAGGTACTGTATAATGATTGGTCCTGATGTACGTTACATACTATTCTTCTTGCCAAAATAAACCTACTGGCGATTTACCGATACGGGTAGATCCAAGTTTCACATTTCATCAAATGCTAGTAATCTGTTTTATCAATATAAACTGCATTTTAATGAAAAAATTCTTTTCTTCAGTACACTTCACTTTTAATGCCCCAGAGTATAATAATTCGTTCATGCTGTAGAACAAGAATGTTTTACAAGACCTTAACTCTCCAGAGAAATTTCTCTGTAAATACAAAATGCAAGTTTTATGGGAATGTGTTGTATGCAACATGAGCAGTACCCAACATAATAAAAAACTAGGTTGCACAGAGAATTCTGCTTAAGTATCCTTGTGAGCTATTGTGAGACTAAATGGTTATTACGATAGTGTTTAGTGGAATACCTATATGACAGATAAAAGAGAGTCAGTAAAGCTATTTTTGTCCCTGAATAGATAAAGAAATCACTTTTTAGAAAGTTTTGCAAAACAAATACATCCCAGCAGACTGTTCAGCCAGGCCCTCCTCTAGGAGGGCACTCTCAGTCTGCTGCTGCTGGAGAATTCTGGGGATATTTTGGGGATAAAACAGGCGTGTTCTGCCTGGAAGACCAGCCTGGGCCAACAGCTACTCCTCCGCGATCCAGAGAGAGAACGGAAACTCCTGCATCATCCCCCAACCTCCCCGGCGGCACACAACGCACGTGTGGAAGGAAGCATCACGTAAGAAAGCACCATTGAATACGGATGCTTGAGGCACCCTTCATTCATTCAACCACCCAACCCCTTGCTGTAGGTGCAGCTACCTGCACTTTGCACTTATCCCAGAGACGCAGAAGGTGACAGACCCGCTGCCACAGAGTCCAGAACTGAAAGACTCCATTTTATGCCCCTTTTAAGCCAGTACTGCACTTTCCTCCCAATAGGCGCCGTGTCCCAGATCTTCAGAGCATCCCTCGTGCTCGTTGCGTAACTCTTAGCGTGCCAACGCCAACCCTCAAAACCTGCTTGCGGCAGGTGAGGAGGAAAGACATTCAGGGGAGTAATTTCCATCACCCAGTTCTTGAGCAGCAAGCCCCAAGGTAGGAGCAGTCTATTGACATTTTCTAATTATGCTAACTACCCATAAACCGTGGTGGCAGGGAGGCTATGCCTACCAGAGAGGGCACGGCRCACCATGGAGATGCCCGAGCCACCACCAAAGGCGGTAGCTAGCCCCAGTACCAGAAACACTATCATTAGCATAGTACTCCACCTAAACTAATATATGCTATTTCACTGGAAGGCTAATTAGCCAAAAACTGCTTTTCTAAGGTATACTGCTTCCCATATGCAAGACAGTTCACTAGAGCTCACTTGGGTACCAGAGCTGAGCATCCCTCTGTGCAACGCAGACAYGTCCCCAGCGCCCATCTATAGCTTTGGGCTCTTGTGGATTCAAGTCTCTCCTTGCTTGTTGACATCTGTATTTTTCCAGCACATCAAAGCTATTGTACAGCATTAGGATTACAGAGGAAGGGGGAGCCTCTTAGTTATCTAAACAGAGGTCTGAAGTTCAGCCTTGCAAGTGATGCAATTTTTTTTTTTTTAATTTCCCCAAAACAGGCTCCCCCACACGTGACAGTCACATTTCTGTACGAGAGATACCGTCAGCGTCTTTTAAAAACTTCTGCTTTAGTCAGGAACTCCCTTGACTGGCCCTAAAGTACTYTCTAAATTGGCAAATCTTGCCTCTCCTACACTATAACTAAAAAAATATAAAATCAAATGGTTGAAAATGTCCTGTTAACTGTACTAAGTTATAAAAGCAAATAAACAGTCTTAAATCTGTAATTCTACTTCAAAATGTGTAACRCAGATAGTACAAGATACTCGCTAACAAATTCCACTTAAAAGAAGCTATTTTTATTTTCTGCCGTAATCCTCATCCTCTCACGTTTCTTTTATATTATTCCACCTTAGTCCAATGTGCATTTTGAGCTCGTAGGAAYGTTACTTCATTCTTAGTTATTGAAACATCTTCCTTTTCTACCACATCGTGATAATAATAAAGATATACTACAATCAGAGGAATAGTAATAATAAACAAAACCTATACTACAATTTTGAATTGAAATGAATTCCAAGGAGTAGCTAATTCTGACCCTGCTTTGCTGACTGCCACAGACAGTATGGATGCAGATGGGCCGAGAGAATTCCTACAAAATATYAACCAAGACCTTCCAGAAGTGTTCCAGAGGGGTCTGCTGGCATATGGAGATGTGAGTACCAAAGATAACATCAGTAGAAAGGGGATTTTCTTCCTGAACCATAGTTTTCCAGTGCAAAAATGGAAACAGATTATAGCAAAATAGACTCTACTGATTGTGTAAGGAAAAAAAACAAACACATTTAGGATTTTATTTACATTACAACAGAAAATATACTGTAATTAAGCCAATGGCAATATAAGTGTGAATTACAAKGTATTTAATTCACTGTGTTATAAAATCCCAGTCTGATACGCAGCACATATGGCACATAAGATCAGCTACTGGTATACATCCCTTGCAATACCCATGCACTATGAAGTGACAGCCTTAATTTGAGGGGKTTTTTTGTCTCCAAGCTTAGAAGTACTCTGATATGTATTTCTACATAATATACTTCATCAGAATGTACAGAAAGGAGAATTCAAAGTCAGAAATTACAGAGGGTGAATATACACGGGGTAGCTGTGGCACCACAGGCTGCAATATGGAAGCTAGTCGCTGTCAGAACCAGAAAACAGGAGGATTAGGTCAGTAAATTTCTTACTCTGCTAAATCCCCAAATCCTTTCATCTCTTCTCATTGTCAGATAAGGACCACAGTCTGGTTGCTTGCTCTGGGAACACCAATACGTGCCCTTATGACAAGTATTYATTAAAAAGAACAATCTTTATAAAAAAGCATCGATAACTTCCTCTCACAAGTAGAAAAGCAGTGATTAGATGCCCATCTGAAATATTTAAATACACATTACACGTATGTATAGTGGTACCTCTAACAGCATTCACAAGTATTTCCTAGGGTATCCTTCACCATCATCCCTTCACTCTTGTGTGATCATCTCCTATCCTGCTTGTGCTAGTTTGTGGACCCATCATCTACAGTAATTACATTAAAAGGTAGATACGTCACAGGATTAACTCATGCGACATGCTCCTTTATTACACACTGGTTTTGATCAAGGGTCAGATATATTTTATTTTGCCCTACAATTGCAATATTAATCTAAAATAATCTTAAAAAGATCACCATCACATGCGTGAGGACRATTTCTCAGATCAACTCTCTCCCAAATCCAAATGAAGATCACGTTTATGACACAAACACCCCCTGAGATGTTCACATGAAAATAAAAGAGGTCAAAGTAAAGGAAAAAAAAAATCACCCTGGTTATTTTGCCTTTAGAATTTTTAAATATTTTCCTAACATCTCAACAGAATTATGCATTTTAAAAGGACTGCRGGCACTGAAATGATTGTCAGTCATGCAAATAATCACTTACTTACACTATATGAGTTTGGTTTGGATAAATCAAATTACCATTTGAAAATAACTTGAAAAACACTCTGGGCTAAGAGCTTGCTTTGTAAATTTTAGCTTGGCCACAATTTTTCTTAACCTTTTTCTCCTCAATCTCCATTCGGTCACTATACTAATGCAGTCAAAATTAAAAAACAGCATTCAATTGCCACAGGTGCATTTGACATTATTTAAAACATGATCTTGTAAAGAAATAGTAAATACTGGCTGCAGCTGAAGGTCAAAACCCAAAGAACTTCAGAGTTATGCAGAAGCTGTCCTTTCTTCTGCTTTTTCTTCTGTGATGATATTGGGCTCTGTCTAAAAAAAACCCCAGAACTTACATCTAGAGTTAGTTGTTGAATAAAATATATATTACAAATACTAGAGCTGAAATTAATCTGTGTTTCTAATTACTCTGCTGAGAAAGTCRTACAGTTACAGAGTTCTTTATGAACACCTGAATTTTGTCCATCACTGCTGAAAATAGCTGTTTGATATAATTTCAAGTGCAACAACCACGRTGAAAGTGTGAAACGTGTCCTGCTTTGTGAGATGAGATTTAATACAAGAGCAGGACATTAACAAGAGCACACAGTAAGATGTGAGATTTTCTCACTTGACCAGTTTTGGGTAGCAGACTACTGATTTTACCCACCTAATCACCTTCTGCTTTGGACAAACGATCACTGTGCGTATGACTTCAGACTAATTYGTCAGGTCTCATTTGACCCCATCTGCCAGGACTGACAAGTCCAAAAGAGCTGATTTAATATATGAGACAGGGTTATCACAACTTCATCTACAAAACTAGGCTTGGGCCACACGACTTCCTAAGGTATGCCAAAAACCACGAGACCCTTTTAAAATGGCTCGATACCAAATATGTTAAGCATTCACAGCATTCCCTCGCTCTTGAAAAACATGGTCTCTAAGAAGCAACAGTAGGTCCTCAAAGCCATATAGGTACTGACCTCCGCGGCCATCCAGGCAGCCAAGTCCCTAAGGAACACTGGAGGATTTTAACCCACTTGCCAAAAACGTAGGTTTAAAGACTTTAGATGTTGATTTTTAAACGATTTGTGATCAGCGCTTTAGAATATAAAGTTTTCCAAGATACTGAAATGCAAACCTTGCAGCGTGAACATCAAYAGAGTGCACGACCTCAGCTCCTATACTAAAAATCTCTCTACCCCAAACTACCACAACTGTATATTTAGCCTTTGAAGTAACTGTAAGTACAAGCTGGTCAGGGACAAAGATCTCAAGCGTGGCCAGAACTTGTTATCAGATCAAAAGCCRGACTCTTGCAGAGTCATTACGGTGCTTTCCATCCTTATTTCAGAAAAAAAACGTACCCAGCGCCGTGTTGGTTTTAAGAGTATAATGAAATTGCAGAATCATACTCTATTTAGTACCGGTCCCATTGAAGCRAAGTTCCTGTTCGGTGGGAGGAGAGTCCCTTATAACAGGAAAAACAATTGTGCCAGGTTTAATCAAAAGTGAAAAGGATCTAGCGAATGTTCCCTTTGAGCCACATAACCCACCGCTAATTTCAAGACGGGCTCTGAAACGAGGGTAATAAAAAACGTCCTTCAGAGTAACCGAGGAAGACTGAAGAGCAACYGCCGCTGCAGCTAATGCCAACATCTGCAAGTCTGCTCCCTGCTACCGGGGTGTTTTTTGCCTACCTGGAAAGCAATAAAAAGAGGTAGGGGAGGGAGGAGGGAATAAAATCCCACTGCAACACACCGAGGGAAATATAGCTTCTTGACTACAGGCTTATCACTTTTACTGTTCTCTAGCATTTCTTTCTCCTCCTTGACCTCCCCTGTACAAATATATACAGAGCTGAGGAGCAGGCGACTCCTTAAAGACTAAAACAAGTGGGAAATCACTAGAACAAGTGGGAAATCACTCATCCTGAACGATGCAAGTTGTACGACGCGCTAAGGACAGGCTCAGCAGATCAGACGCTGCCTGAATAGCCTCTGATTATTGAAATACATTTATCAATTAGGGGATTTTGCATATTATCAAACTCTTTCATTAATGATGCTTTAGCTGATTAGTTAGAACGTCACCATAAATACAGTTTTGACAGACCGGAGGCAATTTATGACGTGGAAAATGTACTGACCTGCTCACATCAGGAAACCTGACTGGAAAATAAAGAACTTGGCACTTCGGTCTGATTATTTTTTCCAAATCCTTAGGTCTGTGGTCAGGAATCAGCTTCATAAATTTTCCAATGGATGTAAGAAACGATTCCATATTAAATGCAGAGTTGAACACCACAACATCAGCAACCAAACTGTAAAAAGTGGTTAAGATTAATGAATGTACTGCTGCTGCTAAAGGACCAGAATTGTTTTAAATGCAATGGAAATAGGATACATATTCTCATAAACAAACAAAAGGTGCAAGTGAATGCTAATTAAAATCAGCCTTTTCACATGAATTAGGAGTAGCATATGTACCCTAATTAGAAATGTCTTGATTTCTGTCTTTGATTTCTTGATCTCTGTCTCTTGATTCACTCTTTGAAATATTTTTTAACTTTTTTTTTTTAAACTAAGTAATAAATCACTATTATTAATCTAAAGGAGCACATCCTATTCTATCTGTGGATCACTTTTTATTCATAAAATGGTAAGAATAATATGACTTCCATTATCTCTTAAAATCATTACAAATAGAGAAGGTCCACTGTAATATGACTTTTGTAGAAGTAAACTTGGAAGAAAATGAAAATTCCTTAGGAATAGTCCTTCGCACTGAAGGACAACTTACCTTTGGCTAACCTACCTCCGACTGACCGAGTATGTCAGGTAGCAGGAWACTAGAGAAACAGAATGTTATTTTAACCTATGCGTACATAATCCCGATTAAGTATATTCACCAAATATATATGTATAATATACATAGCAGGCAGTACCAAAAAAACACTTGAAAAAAATTGGCATATTAATGCAATGTTTTGTTCTTTACTGCTGTGTTTTAAAATCAATCGGATCAATAATTTTCAGATGTAGTTAAACGATAATGTAGGTATTATTTCTCTGCTTAGTGTCAGCCTGGAGAAAACGAGAAGCTATCAAAAAGCCTGAAATATCTGGAAGTTTATCCTGGAAGTGCTGACACAATCTTAGCTACACTGGCAAACGTGCAACGCTAACAGAGGTAAGAAATGCTTTATGGCTGGTGGCTTTTCTCAATATGTTATATATTGTAATACAGACCTATGGGTCATAAGATACTTTGAGGACACGCTTTCATAAGTCACCGGGCTGGTGGAAAGTATATTTGAGGTGAGAGGCTGTCATTCATCCTCGCTGCCTCTCACTGCTGTCYGGTCAAGGAAGAGAACTGACACCGCTCACCAAAGCAGCAGGAGTCAGCAGGAAAAGCAAAAAAAAAACACATTAGAGAGAGAAATAATCCTTTTCAAGCAGKCTGCGGGAGCTGAAATGCTTCCTGGAACCCCACCCTCTTCCCTACATATGGTTTTTAACCTGTCGGTCTCGTTGTTTTTGTACAAACTTTTCTGCACTGATTTAATGATGACATGACATCATCTCTGCCCAACTTTTTCCTASAGGTTCTGCAGATCACTGCCAAATTAGAAAGAGCCCGTCACCATCACCACCTGAGCAGCTAACAAGGAATCTCAGCCATCATTGAAAAGTGTGATTTTATTACATAAACTCTACAGAAACACTAGGGGGGAAAAAAAAAAAAAAAAACAAAAAAAATCTCTTTCCTAATTATCCGAAGCAGCAACCTGGAGATTCAAAGTGCTCCAATTTTAATAATCTCCAAAATCTTTATGAAAAACTGTAAAGATACATTTTCACATTTCTAGCATTTCTAACAGATTTGGAAGATGGGAAGATGGCATGTCCTTGCAGAAGACCACTAGGTAGTTACAAACAGCACAGAGGAGATCGCTCCTATCTGCTGCTAAAARTGGGGGTTCTGCAGCAAGACAAATGGAAGACGAATATTATATAATTACATGGAGAAGCTACTGGAGGCTGAAGGAGACAGAATGGTACATATATAGAAGTTTTCTTTTTTTTTTTTCCTAATAAAAGAAGATACTTTTATTATCGAAAAAATGTGTATTTAGAGGATAAATGTTTGCCAGCTTACAATAGATGTGTGAAAAATAACTGCCATAATAAAGCAAAATATGTATACAAAAAACATTCCTTGCCCCAGTGCCAGAAAATACTTCTTTTTGTTATAACATCTGAAAATGGCTGCTTCTGTTTTTAAAAGATCTTTCACTTTCCCATCTTTACTGCTCAGTAAGTGAAACATGTTGCAAATGCAGCGGCAGAAGCAGTCACAGAATGGCCAGAGTATACACAGATCATTATCTGAGAAATTTCAATATCAACTGGCTTCTATCATAAAGATCCAAAAGCTTAACTTGTACCTTAAAATGCTCAATYCCTATTCCTAATAATTCTCCTAGTAACAGACAGGTGAGAAAGATCATGGAAATTAATTTATTTCAGTTCAAAACAACTGAGTTTTGCTGCTTCACTTYGGTCTGTACAGTGCCTAACCACAAAGCTTTTCAGTGTTGCTGTTATTAACTTCTTTCATTAACTCAGATTCGAGAAATACATTTGKTTTTAGCAACAATAAAGGACCACAGCCTTTAAAACGTCTGGGTATTTTAGCACTGCACAATTTCTGAATACTAGATGAAAGAAATATAAGGATTTATCTGGTATGTTTACTGCCCTCTCTTCACAAGAAAAGTGCTGCAGTACATTTTAATTTCTGTTTATTTCCCTAAAACCCTCTATATAATTTCAGTAGGATGCAGTAAAAGCTATGGCCAAGCAAGAGCTGATTAGCTGCAGCTTTGCGAAGCACCCGCGAAACAAAGCATCTCGCTTACGGCCAAGACAGGTCAAAATCCGCACCAGTCACGGGTACGCCACGGTAGCCCAATATAGCATCGGTGGACTTTATACAAGAAATTGAGATGAGTTTACAGAGCAGATGATTGTTTCTGCCACAGCACTTTTATCAACCTCTCTTTGGGACTCTGCTGGCACCTCGGTTTGCTACAGGGTCATCATTTATACGGAGGAGCTCACGATGCTGCAAGGCTGTAGACAGAAGGACACCTTAAATAACACGGAGCAGTGCGAGAAACACCTACCATGAAAGAACCTGGTTGTATCCATACTGAAAATCCCTTTCCTGGCATTTCTGGACAGGATATGCCAATTGATTCTCATGGAAGTAGAGGACCTTTTTCAATTTGCCAAGGTCAGGGCGGAGGGCAGCGAGTTCAGCCAGGTTAAGCACCGAGCTTGCAAAGAGGATCCTGGAAAACAAGGAGAGCAGTGTTTACTGTCTGTGAGCATGCTCGCAGGGGTCACCCCTGCCCCTTCTCCCCCTCCCCAAGAAAAACATAACCCCTATAGGGACACATCAATAGCTAAGCCTTAATACCATGTAGCAGCATTCGAAGTTTTGATCTCTTAAAAAGCAGCTGCTAAGAACCCAACTAGAAAAGCACCAAATCTCATTGGTCTTCCCAGCTCGGTTACAGAGAGATGCAAAATAAAAAAAAGCTGGATGGATTTTATTGAAAAAGGCAAGAAAAGCTGTATCTGAAGGACAAATGGAACAAAGATAAGGCTGACTAGGGAATACTTTGCTTGCCAGTTTCATTACACTTTACTTCTTTATGCAACCAACTACTGAAATTCAATATATGAGCAGGAATGGCACATGTTCGTGTTATGACATAAACCCTTTTGATTTACGCAGTGCACTTATGTAGTATGGTCTATTTATTTTTTTCCCCACCCTTTTTCTGTTTTATTTTCACATTTTCATTTGGTATCCTCTATAATGAAGTGTTGTTTCTACCCTTGCACCCCAGTATTGCCGTAGCACTCCTGCTACTCCACGGTCTACAACACTGCACGCATCCTTCAATCACACCAAGCAGGCACAAACGACACTAACAAGCTGCTRTCTCAGTCTCGTATAACTTACCAGGCTATCAGAAAATGAATGTATTTAAATGTGTAATATGGAATCATGACCCTACTATGACCAGTGGCAGACTTCCCCGCACTTCACCGAAAGCAGGCGAGCATCTCCTGTCCCCTGGCTAATGCCGCTTTCAAGCAAACCGAATCCTGACCCTACAGAGAACTGCAGAGCCATAGACATTTGTGTTATGCGTTTCTCATCATAAGGGATTAAAAAAAAAAAATTGAGATCGGGTATTTATTGCACATAAAACATTAAGCTTTAATAAACTACTTTTCAACATTGCATGTTTCTGACTTTTTTTTTTTTTTTGCTACCCACCATTTTAGTGGTTCAGATTCAGAACTGAGTTACGCAACGTTTAATTCTTTTAAAATCTTTCCTCTTTTTTCCTATTTTTAGTGCTATTCTTCCTATTCTTTATCCTATTTTGTTCCTATTCTTCCTATTTTTACACGGATTTTGTGTTCAAGCTTACTGCCAAACTGACATCACTAATATTCAAAACTTCTGATCCTGRCTGTCAACCTTAAAACTCAGGAACTTCCCCAGATAGCCATATATATACATCATAATATCATCTATGCTGACACACACCATTCTCAGATAATCTGTATCTACAGAACAAACACTTCCTAGACAACAGATCCTGTATCCATCTTCATCAACTTGAGTCAATGCTAATCTGAAAGGCTTACGAAAGTAAGAGATGAATGTTATTGCCTTCTTCATCAAATATTTGATCGTTCTAAAGGGACTGTCAAACAGAATGCCAATTAAGATACAAGCTCAGGTTCATCATGAGCCGTACTAAGAGGAAAAAGTAGTTTTACGTAAGTCATCACTTATTTGTCACGAAGAGTAATAACCTCTGGACCTCGTAACGACCTGGGTGCCAGATCCAAAGCAGAGGCAGGAAAACTTCCTATGGGTGATGCATAYCCCTGCTCGGAGATGGCTGTGAGCTTAGCGCTAGACTGACAAACTAAAATACAAACAGGAGAAAACGTACCCCAAGTATTACAGACATGAGATGAAATGGTTGCTTGGCAAAATTTTGGCTACTTCTGCATTGCACTATAGCTTCTCTTTACTGATTTTTCAGAAAACCTCTTTCTGCAGTGAGTTAGGAAGAAAACTGAATCCATGCAGGATAGTGTCTATGAACTTGGCTGCGTTTGAAAGAAGAGAGGAAAAAAAAAAAAAAGAGATGGCACAGTGGGATTGAAAACACGGGAAGCAGCACAGAGCAAGGCACAAAAGCAAGAGTGGAGAGAGGAGACAGCGGGGGTGCCAAGGTTAACATGACGACTGGAGAGAAAAGGGCAACGGGGAGCACGGCGAGAAAAGAGATCCAAGATTTAAGCTTGGACAAAACCCTGTAGCTCTGAAATATCTGAACTCGCTCAGATGGACAAAGGAAGAACTAGAAGAGGAATATGAAAAAACGATGGTTATATCCACAGGAAAGGAAAATAATGTTTGCAGTACTGCCTTAGACAAACCGGGGGATTCAATAGCATCATTAGGGAGAGCTGRAGGCTGGCTTCTAGTAAGGCAAGAAAGGCCGAAAACTTGGAAAGCTTGCAAGAGGTAGACCCAAATTTTCTCCACTGTAAACGGGAAGGGATAAGACTCAATTAACAAGCAGATCGCTTATCGCTGCCCAGCCCATCAATAAACCAGTATCAAGAGAAAACTGTTGCGATTACTAGCAAATTCAGATTTAGAGCCTGAAATGACACTGCTTTCGTTTCTTACAGAAAAAAAAAATAATAAAACCAAACCCATTTAAGTGATAATATTATTACAAAACACCCTTCTTGATTYGCTTGCATTACTTCACAGCATTTCCAGAACTGAACCCCACAAACATGAGATGCTCTTCTATTTGTTTCTTTACTGGCATAGAAGCTGCCAACTACCAACGATAACCGATTTCTCCGGCATTACAAGCTTAAATAACACCTGACAGCACGAGTCCCCGCGATCGTGCCCCCAGAGCACCCGCATACGTGGCTAATGGACTCACGCAGGGCACTGGAGGATACGCTGGAGCGTATTTCCACTTAACACCTATTACAAGGGGAAGAAAGGAAAGTTTATTATAATGTAACGTGCAACATAAATATATGTCAGTTGTCATTCCGTGTGACATCAACTTTCATTTTACCTCGGGTTATTATTTAAGTAATAAATCCTAACAAGGTGAGCTTTATCATCCCACGGCGTGTATCCGGGAGGTAGGCACAAGGTGATGGCAAGAACGCTCGAAACATGATAATTCCTGACAGCTGCTGCTTGAGCACAAGTTAAATTGAACASTTTATCTCAGCATAAAGATGTTATAAGGTTTTATGTTTAATTTAAAAAAATTAACATAAAACCCAGAGAAAGCAGAGTTAGGCAATCTTTCACAAACATGACATACTACAATCACTGTATAAGCTGGATTAGTACTTATTACCATGCTAGTAGAGAATTAAGCTGKTTTTAGACCACCAAAGAGCTTTAAATTGCAACTTTTGTCTCTGTAAGAGAAACCTATATTTAAAACGTCTGCTAAATTCAAATTAACAGCTACATCATTAACTTACCATCTCACAAAACCCCCCACGTTTTAACTGCTATTATGGTATTCTTATCTAGACCTATCAACGCTGCAACATATAACATATACAGTACTCTTCAATAAATATATTGAGCGAATCCCCACAAAACCTGCGTTGAAGGTCACATCTCTAACGCGACTGCCCTAGCTCTCCTCTCCGAAATATCCCCACGTATTTTTCTGCGTTACAGATGACCTTCTTGCATAGAGCAGGACCATCACACATGCAGTAGCATCGCTGCCTTGGAGGCTGGCCAAATTTCAGGGCCACCATCCACACAAGCTCTGGTCTTACACTAAGCTTGTGCTTAATCTGAATCACTTAATAGTCCTTCTGACTTCTGAGGAACTACTTATGTGAATTAAGTTAAGCGYGTGCGTAATTCATACAAATATTCATGGGAGGGAAGCTGAGCGTGCCTGCAGGTTCAGAGCCACGATGTGTCCTGAGAACGCTCTGACCTTTGCTATTGTCCTCCCCATTATTTTCCTCCAAAGGACTGAAAAGCTGTAAAATATAAAAACCTTTACTTTTTTTAATTACTGGCAGACAGAATGACTAATACAGGTTTCCATTTATATCAAGCGAATTATAAAAGTAAAGGTGCTAAAGTATTTTTATTTTGCTTTATAAATCATCTTCGTGTCATGTAACCGTGATTTACTCTTTTATGGCATTGCCCTAAATCTTTCAATTACATTCCCATGCAACTTAACTAAAAACACATTTTGCCTTCCCCTTGGGAGACCACACAGGGCATATTTATGTATCTATGGATGGGGAGGCTGAACTCTCCAATTCACCAGGCTTACAGTGCAAAGCCAGTTTAAAACAGCACCTGATTTGTACTGGAATACTCCCTCTGTCTGGCAGAAGCTCCGCCAGCGTGAAGGACTGACGGACGCGGACGCCGTTTGCRTCGCAGCACAGGTAACCTGAAAAAGGAGGAATACTGTAGGGTACGATCCTGCAGCAGCAACAGGGACTGTCCTGCACTGCAAATGAAATCCAGGGTCATAAACCTCTGCTGCAAAACAACCGCATTCACAGTAAAAYGAGTTTACGATTGTAGATCTGGCAGTCCAGAAAAGAGGTACGAGCACTCTTTGCTTGCCAGGTGCAGTATTACAATAAAACAGTTAGATTTGGGTATCGCTACAAACGTGAGCCTTTTAGGGGGATACAGATACTAAAAAAAGACCGTTCATTAGAAGGCACTGACTGAACTGACATTCATCCGTCCTTCAGGAGGGGAGCGTGAGGCTGGAAGAAGCGTTTTTGCACCTATCTAGAACTAAAACCCTGAGCGCTTGGAGGCATCAAATCCCACCGTACGTCTCACAAGGCATCAACTGCTTTGCTCTCGCCGAGCCCCAATTTATACTGTACCTATAGATACATTTCTTTTTCCTGAAATTTCAACTGGGAGGCCTAATGTCATACAGTAGAGTCTTAAACCCTCATATTTTTACCCCAAGTACAGTTTTATTCTGGGCACGGTTCTCGTGCTCTCAAGCAGCGCAAAGTCAGGGTGCCACCGGCGACCACACAGGCACTGCAACCCAACAMATGGCCATCGATAGCCACGAAACACAGAACACGTGCCACTGCCGATGGCTACGTTCTCCCCAGTTGATCAGAAACCAACTGAAATTCTATAGCAAATAACAGGAGCCGTTAGGGAAAGCATTTGCAGTGAGACTGAGGGCAGCTCATCCCCCCGGTGAAGGCAACCACGGTTGGGGTAAGAAGTACTGACCACTGCTCTGCGACGTTGCCGCCTTAAAGGCCAAGGAAAAGACAGGAGGTATGAGCACAAACGTATCCACCTTGAGAAACAAGGGCTTCAAAGACGACGGTGTCTTCAAGCTCCTCAAGATCAAACCTGAGGGCTTTGGTTCCTCTATCATACAGTTTCCTTGATTTCAACCCAGCAATTCAGACAAGTCCATGGATTTGGCTTTAAGTTATTTTTCAAATGTAAACTGTGTATCAAATAGAATTATTAATGCCTGGAATGTTAAACAGACCGGTTATTTTTGTTTATTATTATTATACACATTTTTATATGATCAACTTGCAGAGGTTGCATTTTTACCACTAGACCAAGAACACACAAACTGCAATCAGATATAAAATGCTTTTCCATTTCCCATTAAACAATAGGTGACTGAATTTCTGAACAATAAATACTAATAAGTGATAATATATGACAGTATACAGTATAATAAATAATAAATTAACAATAATTTTTTTACATGGAATGTACAAATGTCAAAAATGCTTCTAGATATTATAATATATATCTCATAAATTAAGGTTTTCTAGATAGAGCACAATTTGAAATGTTTACAGAAATAATTAAGTCTTACTATTTTAACGTTCTTTATTTTTCAGAACAAATCACAAGGGTTGTCATGCCTTTCATCTTAATTACGCCATGTGTTTGTCTTATTTATTTGTTATGTACTTTCAGAAACGTTTACAAATATTAATTGTAAAGAAAAATATTTTTTCCTCTTGCTGTAATTACTATATGTACATACAGTACACAGTGATAAATATTCATGGCTGCTACCAGTTCAATAGTTTTGGATTTGGGGTTTGTCTTGTGTACTAAAATACAGTAGAAATTAATAGCTTATTTGAACTCACACTGCCAATCCCGTTTTAATATTTTAATTTAAAAATACATTTTCCCTCCCTCATGTTATAGCACGTTATTTCGGACTACAGTTGAAATTCTTTTTCCTACTGTGACAGACCTTAGTTAAGTTTTGCATAAGAATTTACTGCTCAGAAACCAAATGCATTTTCCCCTTCTTCATGTATACCATACCCCAAACAAAACTCTGAACCCTCTGCATGCACATCTGCTTTCTGACACAGCTGGAGTAGAAGGGGGCTGCACTTCCAGCCCCACTATTGCATGTCCCACCCTTCCCCTGTGTCTCCTCATGCCACCCAGACCTTCAGACCTCTGTTAGGACCAGCGGCAGAGTTCTTGAGAACCTCCCGTCTCAACCTGCTGACCTCRCCGATGTTATCCAGCAAAACTGGAGTGGGGCTGAAGCTGGATAATAGCAAATCTCTCACCTTTAAAATATTCAAGAGGTTACATAAATGCATTATTTCATCCGTAAATTATTTGGGTTCTCTCTCRATTCCTTCCTGAATTTTTATCTCAAATAGCTAATGGGAATATTTACATGCAATCCAACCTTACAACCCAATTCTGGGGGCCAGATCCCCAGCTGACACAACTGGTTAAGAACTAGCCTTAAACACATACCACTATTTGATGACCTTCAAATCAAAAAGATACCAAAAAGGATGTGACAAGTTAATCAAAACTACTTTTCTATTTAACATCAAGAAGCTCGCTCGAGATTCTCTCACAGATAAGACTTTTAGACGTTTGAGGGGGAATATTTTGTTTGGATTGCTTTGGGTTTTAGGCAATGGCACTGAAGCTTCTTGAATTTTATTAAGTGTGTGGTAMTATTTTTTTCCCCTGATTTGTAATTAAATTTGGCTTCAATTAATTACTGACAGATGCACATTTTTACTTTAGTGGCCAGATTGTTCACCATGGGCTACATCGTCCTCTCTGTTTCCGTGAAGGGAGAGGTCGAGACCAAGCAGCTATAGCTGCGGTGATGGGGGGAATCCACATCTTCCTCGCTCAGATTTCACGTCGTCAGCATTAAATAACAAAGCGAAGGCATCTTATTAGAGCAGAACATAAGCAAATCGGAATAACCCACTAGTGAAAAGCAGCCATTGCTGGATGGTCTATGAGAGATGTACGGACTAACTCTGCTCAAATGCATGCTGCGACAGAGCAAGAAAAGAAAGTAGGAAGAAAAAGAAAGGACAGTGCCTGAAGGCAACAAATTCACCAAGGGTAAATACACAGGATGTACTGATATCCAGTGAAAAGGCTTTTTTAAAGAAAAAGACCTGTAAAACTGATGCTTTACTCAATCAGGTAACATTTAAATAGCATTATTTATTGTTCTAAAGTTTGCAAACTCATTTCATTGGTATCTTACCTGTCCAACTCTGGAGAAAAAACAAACATGTCAAATGACTGGCATGAAAAATGCTATATGCCCAAGAGGTTGTAGCAACATGGAGAAATCTTAAGACTACAGATAACAACAGTATTATTCAGTAGCAAATCTGAACAACAAACTCTGAGGACCATTACTCCACATCATCTGGTGTCAGTTTGGATCCAGGATGACACAGAAGAGACAGTCAATGTTATGCATATATGGACCTTACTGCAAGCGAGAATGATTTATACCATTAAAGGGGAATCAAACTCAGTGCAGCACAGACTCACCAAAATAGTGAGAGTTTCCCTTAAAAAGATTCATATGAATAGATGCTCGAATGAATGAATGAATGGCAAAGTAAAACAATGGCTGATTTTCCTTTATTTTAAAAAGTTTTGGCAAACTCAAAACTGAAATCTTCTCCCAATTTTCAGGTTTACACATTTTATATTTTAAAACAACAGAAACCTCACTCGCTTTGCACAATCACAGAGATGATGAGCAGGGTCTTAGCAGAGCGGTTAGCAGTTTTACATTTCAAGTGCCCCAAAAATCCTATTCTGCAAMCCATTTCAGACTGTTTAGTACGTTGCTTTATGCACCTTGATATCTAAACACTTTTTTACAAATTTAAAGACTATCACTAAAAGAAACCATTTTCTTAGCACATGGATTTCACATTTTTCTTATATCCCATGGCTCTGATTTCATCTCGCACAATCTATAAATATCAAGTCCTTTAAAAAAATACTTTTGTGGAAGCTAAATGCTCTCGTAGCTAATTTTCCCAAAAACCTCCCACTCCAGAGCATCAGCCCAAGGYATAACTACTGCCTACGAATGAGGACCTCAGGAAAAGCAGGATTCTTCCCAGAAAACTAATACAGTCCTCGAAAAAACTCAGACTGTCATAAAACCTGAGCAGCTGGCAACTCTGTCACCATGAAGTATCCATATGGAAGACCGAGATGTGTCAAACTACCCAAAACGAGTTTGGATAGTGCAGAAGATGGAATAAATAATTCAGTATCTTCAACACTTTCAACAGCAGGTAGTAGATATGCTACCTGCTTCTACAATGTGCCAAAATGTAACATGCGAGTGAGAGCGAGAGAGAGAATGTGAGTATCTCCAACCTGTTTTCATGAGGATATTTTGCTCGAGGAACTTCTCTTTTTAGAGGCATATGATCTGTATCAGATGTTTGTCAGGAGCAGGCAGCACTACAGAACATTAGGAATAACTTAGTGATTTTAATATATATTCACAAAGTGCATACTCCTTCATATACATATATTAAAAAAAAGTATCTTAATCTAATATTACAAAAAAATATGAGGAGAACGCAAATATTTATTTCTCACAGCTGCCCTTCACGCTTCTATAACATTTGTTGCTGCGGCACAGTGGCAACTTCCCTGCCATAATATAAGCTGAGCAAACTATTCAATGTGATCAGTGAACTGGCAATCAGAACTACAATTTAMATGTTTCTGCTCTCTGTTCACGCAATAGTTCAACTGTAACACTACWTTGTGCGGTGTCAAGTCTTCTTCCTTCTCTTCCTATAAGAAACAGCCACACATTGGCGCATAAAGGTACATCGTGTATACTTACAGAAGACAAAGTGACACTTCTGTGCCCTAAGAAATTAAAATAAGACTATTTAATGCTTAAGAGCCTCCAGACCTRTATATCTGACATCTATGTAATAAACTAAATGAGAAAGTGCCATTAGAAGAGAGGATATGTCACAGCATACTAGTCAGAAGTCTCCAGGAGAGCAGTAGCTCTCTGATTTGCCTATTTAGGTCAAAATCAAATACCATAACTATTTCTTAAATATTAGCATGGGACAACATGAGCTACTCACTAGCCCTGAGCGACCGTGACCACTGCAACATCTTGCCGGGCATTCAACGCTGCTCCTCCAGCATCTCTTGCAGGCAGAAGGTGATGCTCAGTCACCGAGACCACAAAGAAGCAGGTTGCAGGAGAACCCCACTTACTGGTGGGTACTGGAGGACCAAAGCCTTACCACACCAACCAGCCCTTCACCAAAACCATGAGGACAGCCCATAGACCAATATTCAAAAGCATAYCAATACAGAAAAATTCAATCTTCGTATATTATGCACTATTTTTGGCCACTAGACTTATTAGATCATTTTTTAACACGGCAAAGCCCATACTCGCTACCAGATTTGAACGATTACACTGAAATGGCTGAATGACCGACTGAAGTGAGATTTCAAAGTGAGACAAACACTCTCCTAAATTCAAAAGCTGCCAAACATATTTCATCAGACTTTCAAAAAATAATTGTTTTGTCTGTTCTGAATTAAGCTTTAAGCGCTTTAAGAGAGGTTTCTCTACAAACATGGCTAAAGATCACAAAGGAGAGCATTTGGATTGAATGTAACCCTTCAGTCATATATTTATTAAATCAAACTTGCATCATGCCTGGCATATACCATAAGCTGTTTTATTTCCATTTACATAACACAATTTTAAGTGTAATCTGTACTGATGTCCTATCATTTTATTTCGCATGTTATCATAACAGGTTTTTATTTATAATGCCACCAGCAAAAGAAAAGGGGGGAAAAACCAAAAAGAGGGTCTCAGCTCTGCAGCTCAGGCAAGGCAGTTTGGAGTTCCTGACATGGGACATAGGGGACCAACACAAGAGCAGAGACATATCGGAGAGAATTCAAAGAAAAAAGAATATGCTAAACTTGTGAGAGAATCTGACAGCTCTGAAGCTGAAGCCTTTTGCCCATTTTTCTTCTCCAGCTCCTGGCTGAGAGTTTTGCAGGGTTAACAACTACACTAGTCATTTACAGTCACGTTAAAGTCAATTTTTAAAACATGGATGCACTCCCCGAGTAGGGAAACTGAACCCCAACGTTGCAGCATTTTGAGATTTTCCCCACATGGAAAAATCCAATCATAGAATAGTAATCTAAAAATAATGCTTCCAGATATTTTACAAATTTCCCAACACACCTCACTTGCAACTATGGTATCCTGAAACTTTTGAATTCCTTTTATCATTATATAAAGCATCCAGGGCTGAATGCCCATTATTCCCCAGTAACGCAGGAGAAAAACACGCCTCTGGGGCTGAAGTCACACAGAACAAAGTCAGAAGAATATACTAGATGCTTTCTAATCTTTAAGATTAAGAAACTGAGGCCAAAGCTTGCTTATCGAGGGCCACGAAGAGAACCAGTGCCACAGTGAGAACTCGGGAGCCCAAGCCGGAGCTGAAGATAAGAGAGYGTCATGGTCTAGTGATTTAATCAACTCACATATGATCACGTCACTCTTTACATATCTTATGGACCCYGCTCACCACAGTACCTGACAGATGTCCCGAAATAAAACGTTATCTTCGTGAGACCGTACATAGCAATTCAGTATTTTCAGATATCATATTTTAAAGCACAGATCATACATGCACGTTTGCATGCATGCACACATAGATATACAACACACATACATAACATCCATATATACTATATACATATGTATTTTCTGCACTTCTATCAAATTCCACCACAAAACTGTGAAGCATTCTGAATTAAGCTATTTAAACTGCRGCCAGGAAAATTGTTGACAACAGCTAATTTGTTATTGGGAAAAGATCGTGCATCTCTGTCGCAGAAAGCTAAAAAAATCTGTTCGAGGTGGCTGGCCRACAAGCTTTGGTATCTGCAAAAACTGAGCAAAAGGGAAAGAGTTTTGGTCAAGGTCACCAAATAAYAAAATTTTTCCACTGATGCCTTTGGACTACACGTAAAACCTTTCAGGGGCTCCTGAAAAGGAAACTTTACTCAAGCTGTTTGTCAAGATGACCGGAGATGTTCTTTGGAAAGTATTTCCAAAAAAGTTCTGGAGCACTGGTAGCTGTATAATCATATGGGATTAATTTTCTGTATATATCTCTATATATTGCTGGAAGAAACAAATTAACTTCAAAATTCAAAGATCTTTATACAGCCCTGTGCWCTTAGGTACAAATATTTAAGTAAGCTCTACTTCCTGTCAAACACTGAAATGGATATTAAATTACATTAAATTATTATAGATACAAGTAGTAAAATTTCTTTTCTGCTTTCTCTGTGAGCTCCTGCATCTTGGTATTTCTTGCACTGCGTAAAAGAGGTAATTTAATATTATCTGTGATTTAAATTCCTGCTTTTGTTAAAATACTAAGTGTGTGCTGGACGTATAAACGCATGCCCAGAAGCCTGTGCCAGAGGAAGTCTCACGAATATCCCCCGTAAGCGATGACTCTACAAACTGGCTCAGGAAAACAGTATTTATTTACCATGTTCCTTTCCCCAGCGATGATTTCAGGATGCCATCCCTTCATTCACCTTTCTTTCTTTCCTTAAAAAGAAATTAATAAACAAACAAACCACACAGCAGGAAGGAACTTAACCATTCCAGCCCCATCTGAACCCAAAATCCCCCACTAAGCCCTATGACCACCACCTCTACGTGCTCGGCACGGCAGGAGCTGCCCCAGCCTGCAGGCTCACCGAGATGGGGAAATGCTCCTCTTGGCTTCATATATGATATTAAAGAAAGGACTATATTTAGTGGGTTTAAAAAAAGAAAAAAATAAAAAATAAAAGAGAAATCTCCCTTTCTCTTTCTTATGCCAGATCTGTGGATTGACTTGATGGGAAAGAAACAAAATCTGGTAGATAAAGTATAAAAACTTAATTTGTTCCTTCCCTATTGCTCCTGTGTATTAGTAGAAAGAACAAAATTAAGGAGGAGCAAGGCACCAGTGAAAAAATATCAAGTCAAAATTACATCCATCAGGGTGATACAGTGCAGCGGCCTGACCCGTCCCACCGTAGACCTCCTCAGGGCTACTGTTTCAAGTAAAAATTAAACAAGATTACACAGAAACAGTTCAAGATTGACATTTTCCAGCTTTGTGTCACGTTACATTATTTGAATGAATCTCAACTTTTAAAAACATCCAAACACCAAAGAAAAGTGAATGAGGGCTGTTAAAAAAAAAAATCATAAGAAATAAGACTCTTACTAGAAACAAAAGAGCCACCCATGTTGAGTATTACCCATGGTAAAAAGAGGTAACAATGTCTTCAAAAATAATTCTTTTCACTGCAAGTTTAATATGAAAAATGTTTATTATTCCATTAGCAATTTTTACCGGCGACGTTACTSAGGTTGTGCCTGTAGGTCTTTGCACGTCCACCTCCCCGGATGAAGCCCAGGGTTCCCACCACAGCTGCTCTCCCAACCACACCACCTTCGAGGTTCAGAGTTGCACCACGGGAACGAGGGCTCAGCTTTATCGAAAGGATACAGCCCCAAGACTACAGAAAAAGCTCTTCAGAAGTACGGAAAAAAAATATGCAGCATTTTTTTCTAAGTTACCCAAGAAATTCAAAGCAGCAAGCACTCAACCTCCCTCTTCTCGCCACTCACAAGCACTTACAGAAAGCCTGTTCTTAACCATTCTGCACAGACAAAATTCCCTTTTATCTTCTATTTATTTTCATTTTTACCTGAAAGGCAGAGAAGAGTTGGGCTTTTATGTACAACAAACACGAACTGGACTGGTTTTGCAGTGCATTAGACTGTGGTCTACTTCCACCGATATGAATGCATACCTGAATTTCCACAAAAATAACAATTTTGCCCTTCTGATTTAAGTATGGCATGTATTTAATGTAACGTTCATCTATACACGTTCTCACTGTTTAAGAACTCGGCGCAGGTGTTATTAATAAAATAAATTTATTTTTAAAAAGGATGCTATTTTATAAGCTTTGAAGCTCACACATAGTCTAACTTAACCCAGCTTGGGCTCATCTGGTCTTTAAATGACTTCTTTCATGTGGTCAGCCCACGAGCCATACGTACTGCTGCTCAATCACGCCACTGTACATCGTCAGCGTGAGGATGATTTGCATGATTTGCATTTCCTGTACCGTTTGAGCTTCAATGAGCTCTAAGCACCACGTACAAAAGAAACCACCGCCAAGTAATGCAAAGATTTTAGTTAAACCAGATGAGACTATTTTAGTCAGGCTGCCAATACTGAAGAAAAAAAAAAAAAAAGTCTCAGGGATATCCTGTTAAATAAGGATTTATTTGGAGGGAATCTGAACCTTAGATTCATACCCTTACTTTTAAAATACAAAAGTTGTATGAATACCTTAATAAATATGGCCTAGCAGAAAATAATTCAGCGAGAACATACTGGTTTTTTTCAATGTTTCTTAGATTTTGGCACCACATTATGTTAGTAATTTATTTATTTAATAGTACATAAATGGGTTCTGATTACATTAGTTTTCCTACCATATAAAACTAAATCTAATTAAACTGAATTCACTGACTGCAGGTTAAAATTTCTCCCTATGAAGAAATCTTTTATCACAAATGATCAATAAAAGCTATTGGACAAATAACTACGATAGAAACAGCATTACAGTGGGCTTCAATGAATAAGTACTAAAGTGGAAAAAAAAAAAAAAAGGTACCAGAGCCTCGTTGTCATGAAAAACAGAGACAGATGGGGAAACAGACCTATATGATGCTACAAATAGATGAATATCTTGTAAGGATTTCAACAAATGTTGTAAGACCTAGTCAAAATTTGAAAAACTACAGATTTGCTTATGCTTCTGTACTGAAGTCCACCTGAAATCCAAGCCATAATATAATCATTATATATATTATCAAAGTTTCAAAGATAACACTAAAAATACAGAGCACTCTTAAAGCCTTTATAAGATCTTTTCCAGATAGTGGCACAATTAATAATGTCATTATTTAGTACAAACCCTGTGTCAGTACAAAAAAAGATTAATAAAGTTTGCTTTAATAGCCACTTTGGAAATGAGTTGTATCCTGTTCCCAACTTAAARACAAAAGGTGTGCACATAAACTCCATGTGCAATATTGTGTTTTATAGTAAGTGTCTCTTTAAAAYGGTAGATAAGTTCAGACACTGGAAAGATTAATAAATAATAGCACGCTGATACAGTGAACTGCACGTGACCAGCTACAGGGCGTACATCACGTATGCCTGATAGCAACCCAAGACAGTGTGTTCGAGCACTCAAGGAATCTGCATATAATCATGCTTAATAAAAACCACAGAAACTCCCATTGCTGTTGGTTCCAAAGGACATTCATTTTTAGAAAACTAAGTTGCATCTTCATTTTTSTGTATCGTTCAAATGTAACTAAATATGAGAAGTGGCATAAACTGTAACTGAGGGGTTAAATTCTGTCCTGAATACAAAAATTCCACTTATTCCATTGCTGTCTGCAAATATATAGTCAGGAGCAACGTTTAATCACAACGTGTACTTTCTATATTGTGACTGTAAAATTTAGTAATCGAAATGGCTACCGTATTAAAACTGCATTCTGTCATTTTTCCACTTAGAGATCCCCTGTATAATGCTCCTATTTAAAGGTCAGCTAATTTTATTATGGAAAGTAACCAATAACCTTTATTAACTCTTAGGCTCGCAGTTTTCTAGCACATCAACCAAACAAACAATACACTGAAGGAAGATACAATACAAACCAAGCTGTTGAATATTGTCTCTACTGTGTGAGCAAAACTCTGTGTTTGCAATAGACAAAAGAGGTCATTAGAAATTTAAGACATGTTTTTTGCTTTACGGAAGAATGTATAGACAGAGCTTTTTAAAAGCCAGGCTGGCTGGTCCTCCCCCCATGCTCCAAGATGCTGAGACCACTGAACGAGGTGCTAAGTCCACTAATGTCCAAGCATAACCAATAATCCCAAATGTTATATGGCACCTTTTTTTTTTTGGTCATTTCCTAAATTTGCAGGACATGCACAATATTGGAGAACATAACGAACRATTTTGCTCACAAACTTTTCTGCTGTCTTTAATAAAATGACTGAACAACATGAAAATATCGAAGTTAAAAATATATGTATTAATATTTTATTCTCATGACATCTCTTGTATGGGAAGTTTGGAATCGCTTACAGCTTAATTTGTAATTTTTATGGGAAGCATTATTAATGTTGCACACTATATAAAATGATGCAAGAATATACAGTGGTTTATTATGAAAAGCATAGATCAGAATGCAGCATTATTCATGATCAGCCTTTCCTAGCACACTGCTTTGGGTGAGTTTGTTCCTAAGAAACATTACTATGCTCGAAACTAAAAATAGATAGCTATTTTTAGCTATTTAATCACACGAGGAAAAGACACAGTTTGTATCAGTCTTCTTTAATTTACAAAATAATTCCATAATGCACCCTGCACGTATATCATGAAAATCCCTGGCGCRCAACCTCCAGGCTCGCACACCGTGAGCCACGCGCCGGCTGCAAGTGGAAGCAAAACGGGTTTTAAAAGATTCCAGCAACAATAGTCTTGTGACTAAATCAGAAACAGAAGCAGAAGTCATGAGCCAAACAGATACCTATCGGTTTCCTTGAGCTTAATCTGATTAAAACATGGCTCTCAAAAATGTTAAATAGAATGCCACGTCAGAGAGCAGGCAAATGATAAAAATAGTTTGTGACAGGAAAYCATTATTAAACCAGCATTACTAGTGTATCTGTTGTGGAAATTTCCCTGTAATTTTTCAAGGTTTCCCCTTATGCTTTTCTTGAGTTGCCTGTTACACTTTTTTTTYCCCCCTCCTCAATGGCGTGTAAGTTTGAGATGTAGAAAGAAAATTATCACTGCAATTTTCCAACTATACTCTGCTCAATACCATCTCAAGTGTGTCATACATCATCCTGTCATTCACTTTAACAAGAAATCACATAATATTCAGAGGCAGAAAATAATCCAAAATGGGCAAGTGCCACTATGGCAAAAACACATTCATATCCAATCACGGGGGGGTGAGGGGGCGAGGGGGGAAGGAATTAATCTTAATTTCAAGGACTTTCATAATGAAAGCACCTTAAAAATATTGAAGTGGGGGGAAAAGTTTATATGAAAAGCTGCTGGGAATGACAGAAGAGCCGTTCTAGAGTCCACCAACCAAAATTAGAAGAACAAAACTTTTGATAATATACTATCACAGATCAACCTTAATGTTTTAAAAAGCTTACACAAATTAAATAAAATCCAGCACCCTAATAAAAAAAAAAAAAAAAAAGTCATTATTACTATCCTTCCTACTATTACCACCCCTCTCACAACCATCCTCTGGATTATCGTGCCTTTAGAGCACTCCATAAAATACAAACTAGACTTTCAGCATCTTGTCCTGCCTTTAGTTACATAATCCAGACAAAACTTTTACAAAAAAACCACCAAACAAAAAATAAATACAAAAAATACTTTTACAAGGTCTTACTCTTACAAGGGTAACTCCAATAACTAAAACCCTATTTTGGCATATTGAAGAGATTTCAACAAACTTTAAAAGCCACCCTCAAAAACCTTTGGTTTCTTTTTAAAATGTCACTGGTGGGGAAAAAAACACCGTCAATCAAATTATCTGTCTTTTCATTGAARACAGGCATTTCATCTCTAATGATGATTCAGACTTCCCCGAAGAAAAGCTGTGATTTAGTTGACCCTTGGTGGCTTTTCAGCAGCAGGACACCCAAGGCCCCTTCTGATGGCCCCTTCGCCCAGCAGCCTCCCCACCTCTGCRCATGGATACTCAAACACCAGCAGGTTTTTAGATTTTAAGTCAAACKCAGAATTATTTGCCACTGGCACATTGTTAAGACAAACACATGACGTGGGGAAACAAAGAGGTACTTCACAGAGACTCATCTAGACAGAAGGAGGGCCGGTCTTCAATCAAACTGCAACTRCTGCCCACCTAAAATCCAAGGGTGACAATGCATCACAGGAATAATGACAATTTTTAAAGATCATAAAGTCACAATATGTTCTGCGAGTGTTTTCAAAGACCTTCTTGATTTTTGTCCTGGGTGTTGGCATATTCATCCTGCAACAGCCAAGCTGTATCTGTCCCAGCATGAAAGGGAAYGTGCATCCTATTTACAGTGGCGCCTAAACCTTATTCCATAAAGACTTTTCCAAGAGCACTTACATCTATTCTTCTTAATATCCCTCCCACATTAAGAAGTGATTATCTAATACACGGAGTAATCAGCTCATGGTCTTACTACAGTCATCCTCCTTGACAAAGCAGGGGAAAAAAACTACCCAACAGTGAAGCATTAGAAAGTCAAGGTTCAAAACATCCACATTTACTGAGATCAACGCAAATTTATTTAGATCTCAGTGCAACAAGACCAAGTCGTGCCTCTTGATACAGAAATGCCTATCTGCTGGTAAATTCAAAGCCTGTACACATGCAATGCCACAGCGAAGGGGACACAGCCTGAAAGGCTGGAAGAAAAGCTGGCGACCGTTAAACCAGAACTAGTTTTAATGTTAACTTGAACATTCTACCGTGCCAGAACATGGTGAAACACAGAAATTTCATGCTGTCCTGCTGTCAGAATTAAATAGCTTCCTAATCTGAAATACCGATACAGAAGTATGGACTAATAGATTATTAATTCGTCATAGTATTAATAATAGCAGCAATAATATTAAGAATGGGCCATAAGACAGAGCCAAGCACGCCTTTCCAGGAGAGAACTGAATGGGCAGAGTTCAAGTGCGCACCAACAGCCACCCGGATCGATGCAAATTTAACAACACATCTTTTCTCATTTCGTAGCCCCTCTCAGATCTGTTTTCTCTATATTACCCTAGGAAACAAGACATGCAAGGGAAAAACAGGCATTCTTCTGGTTCTYAGGAGCAAAAATATATATGTGTAGAGTTATATGGAGAGCCAGAACACCTCTGATCACTGAAGGCTAAATGAGTCATCCACTTCAGAAGAAAGACCTGTAATTAAACAAGAATCTGTAAAGCTATTAAGCACAAGTATCAACTTCAACCTATGACACTAAAGGGAGAGAAGCTTCCTATGTACTGAAACCAGCGATATATCATACAGAGGAGTCGCTTGCAAAATAACCCCTCACCTAAGGAAATTCTTCTCCTTAGGAAGCCAAACAAAAACAATCTAAACTATTTATTGCCATCAATTTCATCCTTGTTCCATAAACTGCTTAAGAGACATGACATCATGCTAACTACCTAGACTCGTCTGGTTGATGATAGTCCCAGATTTCAGGTTGAAGACTAAACYGCAGGAGCATGGAAGGGTGCGAATCTACAGGTCATCACAGATGCTGAACACAAATCTGACTTGCCAAAGGCAGAGCTGACACTCCAGCAAATATAGAAGGTCTGGCAGTGGCCGAGGCTGACACCACAAAAACAAGTCTTGCAATATTTTTGTCGTCTTTTCAGTCTCCCCRGACTGGAAGTAGGAAGGCTTTCCTTTAAATGGACCAGACCTAATTGCTCCATCCTCCAGGCCCTGTATTCACAGTTCCGCTTTCGTACGGAAAGACGTCCACAGCATCTGAGCATATTTCCTGATGCGTTAGCAAGATAATTAGCAAGTYCCATGCCCCGATGGGACATTACTGTCCATTTTCTATCAGTTAGCACAGCAAGCTGCATCTCCCTTTGCTCCGTGGCTGCTTCTTCCGCATTGCTAGACCTGAGCTATATGATCTTAACCTTTTAGTGCTTTACTGAAGTCCTTTTATACAGCTCATTTCTAAATCTTACTTGTCTAGAAGTGTTTGTGCGTTCTTCCCCTTCTACCCCTTCCGTCACTAACTGCCAAGCACTGGGCAACCCAATATTCACAAATCAGGCTTCAAAGACGCAATTCTGAATCGCCTTGACTCAGGTTGTGACAAGAAAGGGCAGGGACCCCCAAACGCATCGCTCCCTGCTCTGCAGGAAGGAGCAGATGGCCGACTTCCAGATGGCCGCCAACCTCGTCTCACCAATTTCAACATCTGTATCTTGAATTACATCTCAAAGGATGGTCCTGAGACAGACTGCACGTCACTGCCCACAGCTCCCGGCTACACGGCTTATCCACAAGCCAAAGCATTTTGCAAAATGCAGAATGACAAGCCTAAAAAAAGGTTAAGACTAACTAAAGTTCGTAGCAGGACATAGCTGAAAAAAGTTCAAAAGTAGACTTGAAGGAGAAATCCATCTTAAATATATATATTTTAAGTGTATCTCAAATCAGACTTTTTGTCCCCAGCCACAAACATCCCTTGCTTTCCACATGGCACCTTGTAAACCAAGGAGTTGCCTCAGCATTGGTCACTTGTACCTAACTAAGGAATTAAGATGCAAACCATGAAAACCCAACCAACCCCAATGGTTTCGCTTCCAGGTCACTCCACAAGCCCACAGCTGAGAATGGGCTTATTTTTCAGCTTCCAGACCAAACTCATAAATGGGTTTGATCCCCCTTTAAACGCGATAAACTTCCCAAGACTCAGTGAAACAGCGATCAATGAATTTTAGCTTGAAGTAGCCAAAGAGCTTTTTAACGCAGCCACAAACTATATTGCTTCTTCATATGAACTTAATCCAACTCCTCTTTGGGGCAGTTAAAAAACTTTAAATCTACCAACAGGAAGGTAACAAAACAATTTTGACTGCCACAGTAAGGAGCTGGTATGAATTAATGACTTCATCAATTTTACAGCATATATTCTTCTACAGTTTGTTATAAATTCAAAACTTAAAACATTACTGCTTTCTTACTCTGAGTGCATAATCTCCTCAAGAAGACTATTTCCAGACATTTAAAAAGAAAAGTGTCTTTTATAATAGGAAGAGTGAGTATACTGCATTTCAAAATCCATTAAAATATAAAATTCTGGTTACAGGCACAACAATCTGCCTAATTAGTTTTTCCTAATTAGCAGGATGCTCTAACCTCTTTAATAAGACTTCTGTGGACAGAATGTTCCATATTGGTTATCCATCTGAGGAAAAAAACTAAACAAGTGCAGCTAATAGAACAAGCGTGGTTGGGCTTCGTGGTCAGAAGGCTGCTCTGGCGCATTAATACCGTCAATCTGCAAAACCACGGAATATTCTATCTTAAATATACCGCCGCTCACACTACAAACCCCTCCATAACACTGGCATTTTGAAAACAAAATTCAAGATATTACACACGAAAGTTAATGAAATTCTAGTTTTAAATTCCACAGCATGTCCTGGGAGACCAAAAAGAAAAAAAAAACAACAACCAACCAAACAAAAAAAAACCCAAACATATGTATGGACCAAAATACACTGTGGAAAAGTGAGCTAAAGAGATAATGAATGGGAAGGCAAATACCACAGCGATGCTGTAACAGCCCAGAGCGTGGCTGCGTAGTTGTCTTCCTCCACTGCAAAGCATTTACTCTGCACACACAGTTTTTGTACCTTCCTCTTCATGATTCAGGGTCTTAGTATGTACCTAGCAATTAATAGGTAACAATATTGTCTTCGAGTCCCATCTCATCCAATAAAAAACATTCTCATTATTACTATATATCGACCGTGTAATTCAAAGACTACCGGTTAAGAGAAATGCAGAGGCCCGGCAACATCTGTGGTCAGAGGCAGATGCTCGAGATAAAGAAAATTCAGGTCTCTGTTTTGTTAGGAGTTTGCAGAGCAGCTGCTGAGCTTCATCTCAACAGCTGAAATATCCTTTATACTGCTTAAAAACGCAGGAAGCACACAAGTATCTCAACCTCCCTCCCTGCCACCAATTCATTCACCCCGCTCCCTCAGACATACCGACTCCACCCATGCTCCGAACACATCGGTCCCACCACCCACCAAGGGACCTCCTGAGGGCACAGGAAAAAAATATTATATCCTTCACTTTTTCCAATCGGTATGTAAGAAAACTTAAGAGTCATGTGCACAATATAATCTAAGAACAGTCCCTTGAAAAATGCCTGCTCATGGCAGAAGGGACAGAGAGACCATAAATAYTCTCTTCAAACACGCCTGAACTCCAGAGACCCCGTGCAATCCACAATGTCAATGACCTTCCATACAACTGTTAAAGTTGGAAAAATAGTATTTTAAAAAGTATAGACGCCTACTTTTTAATACTGAATGTATACTCCACTCATCATAACATAGCATGGCACATTAAAATCTAGATTTTTTTCTGTATTGATATGCAAAAATATATGCAAGTATTTTTCAATATATTTACACCAGAATGAGCATTAATTCAATGCAAGACCACTCTCTAGGTTCTCTGCTCCATGTAAAAAAAAAAAAAAAAAAAAAAGGAAGAAAAGGTAGGTTGTATCATTTCTAACTCATGATGCAATTTTGAGTATCTGCATTAGACTCTGGTTTTCCTGTTCTGAAACTCTTCACTACCACCTCTGCCTAGAGAGCTTCCACCTTCTTGGGCAAGACCTGAGATCTGGGTTTAAAGCACTTCAAGACCTGAATGCTTCCACAGCCACAATAACACTAAAGTCTGATTCCAAACTAGCTTGGGGCCACAAGATCCTTTTGCAAGRCCGGCATTAAACCTGCCAAGAGTAAGCACTACTGCGAATCAGACTCCACCTGTAGAGCACTGAGTAGATGGTACCACAACAGTCTAGAGTAGRTAGCTATGAGGACTCTGTAACCAAGTCCTCTTACATCTAGGTCTCTTGACTGATATCCTCAAGACATCATCTAATGTGAAAATGTTCCTGCCCACAGCAAGGGGGTTGGACTAGATGACCTTTAAAGGTCCCTTCCAACCCAAACTATTCTATGATGATCAGTAAACACAATGGTCAATTGACCCCAGACAACTGAACTTCTCTCCCAATTAGGATATTGAAATTTTGTGAAAGTAATGGAGAAAAGGCAAAACCAACAGGGTCAGCAGGCATAACTTGTATGATACAAGGGCAGCTATGAAGTTACTATTTGCTCCTGCGATAACTGAGAGTCAGAAATACCAAGACRTGCCTAACACCTGGTGGTAAGGCTGGGCAAACTCAGGTTACTCCCAAAGCACYTACCCAACTTCTTTTTCCTCCCACTTTGCTACTACACAGCTGAGACTTGTGGATGTAACAATAATTCAGAACCCACTTTAGTCTAGGATGAGGATAGCATAAAAAAGTAATTTAAGGGCTAAAGCCAAAAAAAAGAACAAACAAGGAAAAGGTCAGCCTACTACTAAAGACCAAACAAATTCAAAAACTTGCCAAACATGGCAAAATAGGCTGTTTTAGAGAACCTCTGCGATCTATCTAAGCAAAACTTTCACCCCTCTCCATCCACACCTATTAACCTCCAACATGAGCCTCAGCCTGTGTCAAGATGAACTGGACATCCCTGAAGGAAAACAGGTCTAAAGCACACAGTCCTCCTTTTGTCAATGGCTACAAGGCAGACAAAAGCTATGCTGGCACTGTAAACAGTATGATGTAGCATACTTCCTTCAGAAAYAACATTTTATTTTGGCTCATCTACAATTTATTACAGTATAGTTATAGCAAGAGAAATTCTCCTTCTAAGTTAATTTAGGAATCATTTCACTCTAAAAAAATAAATAAAATAAAAGGTAATGCCTTCGTTACAATTTTCCCCAAAATTCATCTCCTCTTCTTGCAGAAGTTTAGTGTCCTTAGCACTATTTCTCCAAATTCATTTAGCATATAAAATTTTTAGCCGTTATGTTTTTAATAAAATTGATTACCAGGAAATTTCTGCAGATGCACAGTTTAAAATAATTCTATTCCTCAGGGTTTAAACATAGAGATGTCGCAATGCATGATAACTGTTCCACGTTTAGTGAGTTACAACTACTCTGTCACGAGCAGGAAATGCATTTTGCCCACAAAAGCCGAAGGCACTGTCAAACCTGCAGCAATCTGCAGAACAGTAGGAAAAAAAATGCCTGCAAACTAACTGCTACTAGATAATGGTCCCATTTATCATTCTTAAATTCCATCTTTAATTAAAAATGGAATATTCTCTTACATAAATAAAAAATTGCAGATGTTCTCAAATTACTTCTCTTCAATTTTTTTAATTCTTCCACATAATATACATAGTATTATATGCATTCAAAAATTTCTTCATGTTATTAACACTTAATTCCATGAAGATTTTTCCATATTCCAAACAGACACACATCTTCATTATATGCAGAATATGTTATGTTAAAAAAAATTATCACTCTTAAAGAAAACACAAATTAACAAAACTCRTACTAGGAATACCACTTAACTGTAACAAAAATTAAAGTTGAAATAAATTTTCCATTGTTTTACTTATAATAATTTACAACTTTTCTAAAAGCCATTTGATAAATCATCATTTTAAACAATTTAAGTAGTTACATCAGGTAAAATTGGTGTGAGAGAAACATGAGGCTGGCTGTAGATACATCTTTCCTCATAGTAGTTATTAGAAACAATACTGTTAACAGGTATAAATTCTTCCAGTAATTCTTCTGCAAAAAAATCACGTATTTGCTTTTGATGTTGTGTCCACTGCCGTTTCCTTCGTTCTTTCTTCAAGTTGCTATTAGACAGAAATATAAGCTCCAGCGTGCAACATGTAAAATGGAAATTAAGAGAGCTGAAACGAAAAATGATGAAGAAGTAGGCAAGGTTATAAACATAAACAATAAAAAAAAAAAAGTGCTCTGAAATGGAAAGCATTCTTTAAAATGACTGTGTCCACTGGACCATCAGAGTATATGTGCAGGAGGAAGGGAGGAAAAGACAGGGAACAAAGGACAAAGGCAAGAAATTGAAAATRCTGTCCAAGGGAATAAGGAGATTGCAAAAATCTTTATAGAATGATGAACAAAAAAAAAGCCTTTCGGTTGCTTTGTATTTGTCAAAGATWTTCAAACAAATAGACGTAATTTACATAGATTCTCAATATTTTTTTTGAAGAGAGGGTAAATTAATCATCATAATGATTCAAAGCATACCAATAACAGGTATCATTCCCAAGATACTTGGGCTGAGTATTATAAGAGAGAAGAGGGGGAGGAGGAAATAAATTGATCAAACTGCGGTTTGGGGGAGTCAGAAGTTCATCTTAAATTAAACGCATTCCATCGCACCGTAATTTGGCATAAAGATTGTAATCAAACTACAGCCTAGGTATATGTTGTATGTTTAGGGAAGAAACGACATCATAAACCACAAAATCAAGTATTATGGGTCAATTTAGGTTAGCGTTTCAGTTTGATTCAGAAGAGCGCTATATGAAGTAGACTCTCACAACCACCCTTGCCTAGCTCACACCAGGCTGGTCTCCAAGATTACGAACTGTATCCCTTCAGATGAAACTAAGCCAGGAGGTGATGCTCCTGGAGAGCATTTAATGGACTCCAGCCTCGTCTTAGGGACATTCAGCGGTTAAGAACCAGGCTACACCTAGTCCGAAGTAAAAACCCCTGAAATAACGCACTGTGTGGACGTTGGACCAGGAGCACCATTTCACTTCACCGCCTCTCCACAGCCCTATCAAGTTGCACTACCTGTCAACAGGTATCACCTGGCTATGCGKTCACGTGCATGTTACAATTCTGTATACAGTTGTAATCCCAGAGGAATCACGGAGATAAAACCAGAAAACACCTTTGGGCACATTTTCTAGAGTGACCATGGATCTGGTCAGTGCTTTCAAAATCCACACTGAAACTCATGGACACCCACAGGAGATGCTAAGAGCCCACAGCTGGTGTGAAAAAGCATCTGTAGAAATACTGCTTGAACTTCCAGTCTGTACCGCCCAAGAGCATCAGAGAAAGCCCCTACCCAGCGGTCGTGGCAGCTGTAGTCAACGGAGACAAGGTGAGCAGTTACGGCAAGGTGAGCAGTTACGGCAAGGTGAGCGGGAGCGAAGCCAGCTGAGCAGGGTGCTGAGCTCTCAGGTACGGGTGCTCGGGCTGAACTAGGGAACTAAAGGTAACTAGGAAATGGAGTTCTTGGTCTGTTGTAGACTGGCAACTGAGATGTCCCCAGCTACCTCAACCAAGACKTTCAAACTCCAATGTATATGGGTCAGGCTAATGCTTGCAAAAAAAACCCACAACAACCCCAAACCAAAAACAAACAAACAAAAAAAAGAAAATATTAATGTTAATGTAGGTCTTCTCCCAAAACTGTTTTGCTAAAAACAAGTTTGCATAACATAAAATTTCTTTTCATTATRTATCAATTCACAAAATCCAGCCAAGCTGTGAGTACTCATTAAGAAAGCTAGTTATTTATGACACTGGAATATAAAGCTTAAATCCAAATCATGTGCAAACCAAGTATCTGACAAAATTTGTATTATTTACTTCTTAAGTGCAAAAAAAAATAATTTGAGATTAGGAAAAATGCAGCACAGAAAAAAAAAAGAAAAAATTCAGGATTTTACTTTATTAGATGCAAACCAAAAGCTTTGTTTCTTTCCCTTTGGAACATCAAATTAGCGTTATGGACTAGAATGACAATGAATTATAGAAACTATCATATCCTTTACAATATAGTACTGCATATGTTCATTATTTGAAAATAGAAATGTAATCCATAACTAATCTAGAAATAAAATATATACACAGCAACCATTTAAAAGGACAGATAAAATACTCATTAAAATCCTAAGTGTAGAAATACTGAATCATAATGCACAATTTCATTACATTTTACTGCCAGCAATGTAAATACCAATTCTCCAGGTGATTCATAAAATTCATTTTAGGAAGAAAAATAAGGACTTCACCGGGCACTGGAGAACATAAAGGAAAACACATGCTAGGATYTGAAAAAACAGACTGTTCTTTCCTTGTCTCATCAGAATATTTTTCTGGAATTTCAGCAAATCTTTTATACATCAAACGGACAACTGCCATTTCACATTAGCACTTTCTATACATCACCCAACAGTCCCAACCAGTGTCCTTCCCGGTCCTGCACCTCTCCTTGCATTGTGTTCATCATTCCCATCTTATTTCTGCCAAATTTGAGATCATATACATCTACTTCCACTGACTTCAAAGGAAGGAGCCTTCATTTAAATTCATCTAAAACCTCTTTTAACTATCCAAATTGTGAAATTGCCTAATAATGGGACTGTATTAAAAAAAAAAAAAGCATGTTGGACAAATTAAACAACTGAAGTTTTTGGAGGGAAGCATGCATGTGGGGGTTTCCACACAAAAACGTAAAGAAAACCTGTCACTTTTAAAATGAATAGCTACCATCTGCCAGCATTTTATCTGAGGCAAAGTTGATTAATGCAAAATGAATGTTTAAGATCACACTGCTGCCTGCCTGAATAAATTTCAGGTAGTTTACTTAGGAAATTATTTGTCCTGTTTCTTAAAAGTGTTTTTTTTGTTGTTGTTATTGGATCCCTCCCCCCCCCCCAAGTTTTTACGCAGCCAGACCCAAGAATAAAAGCATTTGCTCTTAAATCGCCGTACTGTACAAGGACTTTGAGCACCAGAAGATTGTTTCTGGCCCCCTGCRCTGCAGCAGTAAAGTAATTAATCTGCTCAACAAAGGAGATCCCACCTCCTTCACCGGCTTCATGAAAACTTTCAGGCAGCCTCTCTCCGTCATACTGAAAATTGTGAGCCGAGAAACCACAGCAGTGCTGTTATCCTCAATAGGAAATAATTTTGCCCTTCGACCCTACTTAATTTTTTACTGGATTGATTTTTTTAACAGATTATTTTTCACCTTTATTTACAGTATCTTCCCAATTAAGAAAAAAACAATTATAGAATTTAAACATTTTCTTTTGTTAACTTCATCAAAGCATTGCTTTATATTAATGTTGTGATAAAAATCATTCTCAAATACATTCGATTATATGCTCTTCTTTAGAAGTTTACTTTGAATGATAACATTTTCAGAAGAAGTCTTCAGAACAGATTTGGGGCGATATTAACCTAAATCACACAAAACCCAGTTGTATGCATACGTTCCCACGTTACGTACTTCCAGCGTCAGATGGCCTCCAAGTTCTCCCTCATCAGAGAGAATTTCACACCCGTTATTCAGGCTGGGACACCCTCTATTATCCGGAGCTACAGAAGTGGAGGGCATCATCTGTGCTAAGTGGTGGAGCTTCATGCCGTTCCATATGGACGTATATTCTCTTTGCTCGCACTTTAAGCTGGCTGGACATCAGCCAGCTCCGGTCAGAAGTCACAAAGTTGTTTTAGCTCAGTACGTGGTGCTTGCGTCTCGTATCTCGGGAGGGTTTATTGGTTTAGGCTCAACGCGGCGCTAGGARGGCCATCTGGCCTGCGGTGGGAAGCTAGCTCCCAACCAGCTAGTTCAAAGCGTGGGCAGGACAGACGTGTATGCGTTCGCACGAGCCCGTGTGAACTAACCTCGGTGAACTCAACTGATTTGTTTAAAAAAAAAAAAAAAATGCAAGCAAGTTTAGCACTAATAAAATTAAAGAAGTAATGACCTTTTACTCAGCTAGGGGAGCGTGAAAGAGGAGCAYGGGACTAAGCAACGTCTCCTGTACTCTCCTTTCAGTGTGCTTTGCCCCTTTAAATGAAGGATTTCTCTTATTCCTGGATTGGACATCTCTACAGTAAGGTAAGAATGTCATTATTTGTATCCATCAGTGAGGCTACAGAAATGAGTAAGTTACACCCACATGGTATTTTTAATCAAAGATGAGACCTGAACCCTGTCTTTAGGAGATACTGGCTATTAAATTCAGTCACCATATTTCTTCATGCCTTTATATCAACTAATCAAAGTACAAAGAGAAGTCCCTTCTCTAGGAGCACGTTCCACTGCATCTGACATAAAACTGCAGTTAGAACATACAAACACTTCTTAACTTTACACAGAGCAACAAAAAAATGGCATGAAACTAAGAGCAGCTCTGGGCAGAAAATTATTCAGTAATTCCAAGAAGGTGAGCCAAGTCCCATCTTCAAATGTAATGAAGTTGAGCAATAAGACCAAAATACACACTCTTAGTAGTTGATACCATAAATGAGATTCAAGTTTTATTCACCTATATACAGAAGCAAACAACACAAAATACGCCAAAAAAAACCCCAGTATCAGGTAAACTTTTTTTGTTTTTTAATTTGCAGGTACATGGTTATCTTTTATTTAACTATTGTACTACTCACACGTACAATTTATTTATATCTTACCTGAATGTTATTAGGGCCAAATGCTGGGAAGGCCTCTAATGAGGGAAAATTGTTCCACTTCCTACAAAGATTATATAAAGATGCACTTCCAGTATTTGACATAAAGATGTGAAAAGATAGAAATGTTCCCAGCACAAATGGGCATATATGTATTCAGCTTTAATGAAATGGCTGAAATTTGCCCTGCCTTGCTTCAGTTCACATCTTCAAACATCTTCCCCAGGCCATATTACTTGCAGGTATTTTTTTGAAAAGAAAATATCTAGAAAACAGTAAGTACTCTAGCTTCCGAATGCTCACACATGCAAGCTCTGTTATGTTTTCAGTGGGACTGAACTACTCACTGGAATAAAAATTTACAGGATCACCATTTTTAAGAGGACATTTAGGCGACACCAGTCCATCAGTTAGTAAAGAATTCACTCTATAATAAGGCATTTTCTCCTTATAGAACAGAATGAAAGCATCAGATCTGAAACAATCCTAAATCTAGTAATTTTAAAAGGTTATTTAAAAAAAAAAACATATCTACATTACATACTGTTGGAATACACTATACATTGCTGAACACCACACCCCCGAGGTTTTTTTTATTTTTCAGAGATCTATTAATTGAAAACAATGATTTGTTTTCTCTTTTGTAAAATGCAAAAAGCATAGAGTTTGTCTTTAAAATATAGTTGTCAAATATCAAGGGGTATATATATGCTAACATTTACCCTAGGGGTATTTCAGTGCTAGAGTCTGTTACAAATAAAATCTTTATTCATATGAACAGCTACCTGGGGGGCAATACTGAATGTTACACATAATATTTATATATATATATTTAAAATAATCTAGCAGTGCTATTAAAACAAACTGGAAGCTACATTGCATTTAGTCTCTCCGTTTTGCAGATCTAAGTCTTATACTACTAACTTCTTTGGTTTTGAATTACTTTCTGTAGAGGATAGTCCCTAAAATATAAAATGCTTTTGTTTAGTGTGGCATATCAACCGCTTTATTATCTGAAATTTAAGAGATTGTTCATGGTAATAAAGAATAGAATTACAGAAAAAAGAAAAGCAACTTTTTTTTTCCCCATTAAATTCTGCCACAGTATTTTCAAATTGGAGAACTTTCTTTGAATTAAGAAGAGAAAAGGCTAAAAAAAATTCTATTTTGTTACGTGCTTTCTAGAATTACTGAATAACCACTATGTGCTATGGAAACAACTTTAGACGAGATCAGACATCTACATTTATCAAAGAGTTTAAGCTGTCTGAAGCAAGTTGGGAGACAAAGCAGACAACGCAGCAGCTCTGCAGACTGCCAGCAGCCTGAGGAGGTCACGTCTCTCTGCTGGACCTTCCTAATTTATGGAATGAAGATGATAATATTCCATCAACTGCTAACAAAACTCTGTAATTGTTGAAAAACTTGTCTGGAGAAAGCAGACAGTAATTCTGCCCTTTTTGAGTACATTTCAAATGCTGTGATTTGGAAATTGCCACCACAGGATGAAACTCCTTGTACTGATGAAACATCCAAACAGACACCTTCTTTCCAATTAAGGAAAAAATCATGTGAGTCTCTGTATAGCAATTAAGAAAGCTCTTAAAAATGCTCAGTTCTGTGGCTGCTGTACATTAATATATTTCAAGCTTACTAGCCAAGAAAGCCACCTTTAAAAACTCTCCTTATAGCCTTCCAAGTTGGAGGGACTCGCTGCATGCCTGACCTTCCCCATTCATCAGGGCTTCTGTCCTCCTTTAAGGAGATGAATGAAGACATGAGCTGGTTTAACGACACACTGCACAATGAAGCCATGAAAACAGAAAAGCAACATTTTTCTAGAGAAACACAGAACAGCCTTTGCATCAGGGAAAGAATATAAATCTATGCCGTTTTGCAGATAAAATACTACGTGTCCATAACAGCTACACGTGTTCCCCTTGAAGGGTGAGGACATCTTCTCCCTGTGACAATTCTGGGTAAATCTCATTTTTGCATGGCAACATCATTTTATTGCGCACCGAGACAYTGGCTGCATGGTTCACAAAAGTAACATCAGATGCACTGCTCATTATCAATTCAGCTTTAAGGCTTGCTCAAGGGAGTGCATGTCTGTTCTCCATTAAAAGTATTTGTAACTTCATCACATAAAGGCTCTGGTCACTGCAGAGTATCTGAATTTAACACCTAGTATTCTGCTTCAAAAGCACTTTGTAAGACTGTTCCTTAACTCACTGAACATCACTTGAAAACTAACAAACCTCCTTCCTTCCCACAATCAGCTTATATGTATAAAAGTATAGATCTTTTAAAGCATATGTATACTACTGCTAGATGTATCAATGTATAGATGTATAGCAATATCAGGCTTATTAGCATCAGTATTATTTCTCATACATATCAGCACCTTGAAATAAAGTGCAGTTTGAAAATAAAAATTTAGTAATGCAGCTCCGTTACCAGAAGTGTTTGCACTCGAAATATTTGTGACCTTTCTGTATTACAGAAAGCACAAATAGAAACAAGGTATTTATGAAACGTCACATTTATGAAAATCACTTGTAAAAAATTTTTATTCTACAAATATCAGTATTATAAATAATGCAAATTTGGTATTTCCCACRACCTCACAAGAAGGTTGAAATATTTAAGTGTGCAATTCAAAACACACACTCTTGCCAGTTACCAATAAGAATTTTGTCTTAAACTGCTACCTGGGAAACAGATCTTAAATGGTTACTAGCAAGCTAGAAATAAAAGAATCAATGTTAATTTTAATCAATGTTTTTCCTAATAGGAGTGAGTAGTCAGCCTCATTAGGTTGTAGTCTGATGCACTTATACTTTCAATTTAAGAAAATACTTGAAACATTCAATTACAACACAAACATTAAAAATGTGCAAGTAAAGTAGAAGGTACCTCTAATCAGTTTTCCTCTCACCAGTCTCATCAGCCCTTGTTCCTAAAATTTTATCCTGCCTGYGAGGATAAGGTACATACTCTTTTTTAAACATCGCATCTTTGTGAACTTTGACTATTTGATTCTGTCTGATCAAACCCTAACAGCAACAGCAAAGAAAAAGCTTTCCTCTCTTTCAGATGCTCTATTGCTTAGATCAGATTTATTTGCTGTCAGTAAAGGTTATATTTGCACATAAGCCTATGACAGATTGCAAGTTTATTAACTTGAAGTGAGTTTTCAAGCTGCTGGGTTAAGGTTTTTTTGTTGGGTTGTTGGTTTTTTTGTGGGGTTTTGGGTGGKTTTTTTTGTTGTCATTCCCTCCCCCTTCCCCCAAGATGTGGGTTACTTGACAAATTGGAGTGAAGTTATCTTAGGTCAATGTAACTGTAAGTTAAAGTAATGAAATGTATGTCTATGAGTGATGTCTGATTAGTTTAATACAGTTAGTGCTGGACAGCTTGGGCTGCTGACCTTGAAGGAACACAGATAACATTGTGATGCGTTGGAGGATGTGGTTGTGATACAAGACAAATTTACATAACAGTTTGTCATATACACTCCTCCAAAACAAAATTGTTGCAAAAGGAAAGCAATAGGAAACCAACGCTAAATGCCTCACACAAAACAAACCGGGGAAAATTAATTATAACATTTGGCTTGGGATGGTATCTTATTTTAAATGCAAGCCAGAAGCAGGCACAGAAAAGGTGTACATTTATATAGTACGCATGCCAAAACGGAATAAACATTGTGTTGGGTAACACTGTTCAAATGCAGCCTTCTATAGCACAAGATCTACTCTCGAAAAATCATATTCCTTCCCCAGCCAACTATGTCTACTTGCTCCTGGTAACAAATACCAGAGCCAGTTCTGAACTGTAACTAGTTAGCACATCATTTAGGTGTGCTGAGAGTCCTGCTGAAGTTCATTCTGTGGCTGAACGGCAGCTGCTTGTGTTAAAACATCCCCAGGCACCAACGGTCTCTCTCCATGAAGGAGCAAAGTCAACCGAGTGCTCATTTACTACCCACGCCGCGATGCTCTGCTGCACGCCCTGAGCGGAGCACGCACCGTGCCATGCGATATGTCACTGCTCAACACAATCATCTTACCACATCTCAACTGATCAGGTAGGCCAAGCAAAATCGCTGGGTTTAAAGACAGCTCGGTTCTGGAGTGACTGATTCTCACTATGCGATAGCTATCTGTTGACCTAAATAGTCTGCTTTTATCAGTCCAGGTTCTAGCCGATAGAAATCTGCCACTTACATAAATGCATAATTGACATCCACAGTTGCTGGCACATTACAGAACCGGACCGTCATTGAGATAACACTGCTCCCTTAATCCTCCAGGTCAGCCCGAGTAGTTCACTCTGATAAATCAGACTTGCCAACAGATACATCGGAGGGCAAGTGAGGAAGCTTGCAGTGTTCACATCCATGCCATCTTTCAACCTAATCTGTGAAGCACAGTTTAAACCTTTCAGTGTTACTTAATTTTAAAATTATCAAGTGAATTCAGATGTACATATACACGTATACACAAACAGGTACCCATGCACTCTTAGAGACTTTCAAGGACTAGCGATGCAAGACAAAGT
Organism: Oceanodroma leucorhoa; assembly: GCA_030449065.1. Lineage (NCBI taxonomy): Eukaryota > Metazoa > Chordata > Aves > Procellariiformes > Oceanodroma > Oceanodroma leucorhoa. The sequence continues at coordinate 2,455,990 of JASVER010000037.1, read as the reverse complement.
AGTCTAAGAAACTCTAAAACATGATAGCAGTTTCTCGTATTTATACCCCAAGAAGTCAATGCAAGGAGAAAAACTTGTATTGTCCACCGCAAATCTCCATTTGCTTGCGCGTATACGCTTGCATGCACATAACCGAAGATTCAGCTCAAGAGACCTGGTTGAAGGCCTCTCCAGTTTCAGCTTTGAAATTACTCAATTCCTGGGTTACCTGTAATTAGTACTTGTTGGCACTGTTTGCATGAAATAAAGAGCTGCAGTCCGTGCTTTCCAATGCCACTTCTTGGCAGGGAGCGTACAGAGGACGCAGTCTTCTCGTAGCTCTTCCTGGAGAAGATCCATCAGCTGCTTGTGGGAACCACCATAAAAGGCTTCAATGAGAAGAACACTCATTTTCCAAGTACTTCAGATCCGACTGGATTCTGAAAATGACAACAGAGAAGTATTTTACTTAGAAATACACCTTGRTTTATTTTATTTAAGAAAAGGATACTGGAAAAAGCAGAAACATATTGCAAAGCCTTACAGTGTCTTCATTTTTCACATGAAATTAATCCTTCATATTATATTAATGAGTTTACTTCAGAAAAGGCTACTTAATTATGATGATAAAATTATCACACCTATTAGTTTCAACCATTAAAAGATACCGTTTAATTTTTAAATGAATCAAAATGTGCAGGACTTAAAAACAATACAGTGTTTTGAATTTATTGTTTTGTTTTCAATCAGATATTTAAAGAGTGTGTAAAGTAAAGCTGCTTTAAATACATCATTCTTCCATACATTAGGGGTATGTAGTTCATTCATTTTTACGTAAGTTTCTCCCKTTTCCTGGCAGTAGATAAAGCTAAAGAACAATTCAAACACACTTCAGCCAACAGTTTCARATAATGGTAATTTGGGTAAGTGACTTAAAGCCAGAGAGCAGCCTGGGGAGATGCAGTCCGAGCATCCCCCCAGGACCCTCTCCTGCATCACTGGGAGCTGGGACCACCACCCCAGCAACACGCTCGGACCCTAGAGGAGATGTAAACCATGTTATTGTTTTTGAGTACTCCAAAATGGTTGGAAGAGAACAGTATCRCAGGCTTAAGGAAGCTCTCAGATAAGAAGTCACAGAGCTGCTCACAAACAGGATGCAAAACGTGCTGCCCAAAGTGAAGGGAAAGACRAAAACCCTGTGACTATTGCTCATCTCTTTCATGAGTCACAGACTTGGGGTACTGAAAAGCTGCTTTTCAGATGCTTCGAGCAAAACCATCGCATACAAAAGTTGAAAACAAAACCCTGAAAGGTATTCACCATCCATGACTGCCTCTCTGATGGTTTCCTTCTCAACATACCCTAACAAGGGAGGACTCTCTGTTAAACTTACTTGCTCAGGCTTCACGTTTGATGCTGTATATTGCAAGACCGTACATCCATTTCCTGACCTGTGATTTCTAGTGGTTTCAGACTGTAATCCTTATCTTCTCAAAGCCTCTGGTGACAAGAAGTGAGAATTCAGAGATCTACATACTCTCCAGAAAATCTCCATCATCATTTCAACCTTGAAATTTAGTTAAATTCAAGATCAGGTTAAAAAAAATTATGTATTTGTAATGAGACGGTAGAAAACAAAACAAAACAAAATACTTAAAAAGTGAATAGTAGCTATCAAAAGATCAACTAGCCAGCAACAAAAATCCAAACACTGAAGAAATTTAACTGGAAGACATAATATATGAAACCTCTAGATAGCTTTAAGTCATTGGCCCGTCATGGTGCAAGCTGAAACAGCAATGTATATCTCCTGGGTCATTACAGATCAATCAGCAAGAGAAAAACTATTCCTTGCTCTGACTTTCTTGCCACAATCCAGCCTGGACTCAAGTTATAATTTGCTCTATTAGTCACTCCCCCATACTGTTTCAAATAAATTATTTTTTTGGCCAAGTATGTTCCTTTCAAAAGAAAAATGATAGCTTTGTGGAAGGAGAGACTTCACTCCATTTTGGAGCTTGCTTCTTTTCAGGTAGCAAAGCAGATTCTGATCTCTTTTCCACTGACCTAATTTCAAAAATCACACTTTTGAGATCACTGACGTTTTCTGAATTTACAATGATGTAACCGAAATCATACTTTCTACTCCAAAGCCCTTTTGGAGCCTGCAGGGTAATAACTGCTATAAAAACACAAGCTGTGTTTTAGAATATGCACTATTCACCTAAAGAAGAAATTGTAATTAATCATGCTACGCTTGTCATCAAATGTCGCCGAAAATTTAACTCAAAGGACTAGAGGGAAGCGTTTTGCAAATTCAGCCCCTAAAAAAATGGGTACGTGAAAAGTTGGTAAATGCCACTGAGTCAGTCACTCAGGGAGAATGAGTTGCAGTTAATTTACAAATCATTAGCGGTATCAGTAATAAAGTAATTCGTTCATGAAATATCTGATCAAATTGCATTTCATCAGACTAGTTCTGAAACCAGTTTTATCGTTAGGTTTAGCTGAATCGACAATGTGCTCTTTGGTTTTATTTTGCAAGAGTTTTCACTGTACGTCCCTTATGGGGACAGAGAATGACTGTACATGCTGACGGTAAGAGACTTTCTCAGTTCTCAGGTTTCCTTCTTGCTTAAAGATCCTGACATTTAGGTTATTCTGCCTTTATCTTGCCTTTAGATCTATTAATAAAAACGTGTTATGCAAATATTACACAAATACTGCCATACAATAAACTCCCTTTGGCTATTTACATTGGGAAACTGGGTTGAAATTGTGGATGCATCGTGGAGTGGGTGTTAGATGGTCCTTGCTGCCTAGTTCTTCACAGTAACACTCGTAGACCCCACGGCAGCAGCACACAAGGGTGAAAACCAGCAATGACACATTTTTCAGAGACGATCTGAAGCTCAAAGGCTTTCTTACAAAACTCTCGCTCCCCCAAAATTTAGGTACTGCTCACTAAAATCCTCACTAGCGCTTGCATGAGTATAGTGTYGTATTATCTTTATAAATTACCAGCAATATGCATCAAATACAATTTAGAAAAAATGTTATATAACGAGCAACTATAGTATGTTCTGTTCTTATTTTATTTTTTTTTTTACAAGATGCTACTTAAATATGAAATTACTAAAGAACAATGGCAGCACAATGTATGTCACATTGACTTCAGGGATTGACTAAGMTGGAACAATGAAAAAAACAATAAATCTTCTGTTTTAAAAAGATACACTGATAATGCAAAGGAAATTATATTATATATATATATAATAATTTCTTGTATTTAGAAAGGCACAGAGGAGGTAGGACAGAGTCATTTACCTCATATTTCACCCACATGACTTCGTTTTGTTCACATACAAAAATAACATCTATTATTTTTGCTTTATTTCCCTTGACCTAGCCAAGTTAAGGTAAATATGTACCATATACTCCTCAGAGGTCTCGAAAAGACACAACTGATAAATGGCCTGAGAACATTCACCGTATCTGATGGAATGCGATCCTCAATTAAATATAAATCACTCCAGGTATTCTTTTCCCCATTTCAAAGAAAACAACAAATATTAGAAAAACAGAACTGCTTCCCCTTTCTCATTACAGTGCTTCCTCTCTGGAGCCAGCAATCCTGGGTGTTCCTCAACCCCATCCGCAGGGCTGCAGCACWCTCTGCTTTGAAAATTTGTTGCTCTGCCTATACCAAACGTAGCAGCACATTCTTCAGGATATACCTCAGTAAGAAACTATCTGAAACAAGAAAATCCTCCCAAGAGGTAACAGTGTCAAAAATGACATGRCTAATACAGAGGTATATTAAAGTAGTGAGAAATTTAGGTAGGTAATTAGGTGCTGTCTCAACTCCAGCATCTCACAGTGACATTCATCCAGGACTTTTGCCATCGGCTTCAGCYCTACCGCACGGTGAGCATGCTGCAGAAAAATGGCAGGCGATGGAGACCCTAAATGGGYCACTGCTGTTTGACCCAATAATCTTCCTTTAAAAGAAATTTGGAGTACTATACAGAGTAATAAATAAATATTTACTTTAATGGCACGGAAGAATTAACTGTTCAACTAGCCACAGAAACTATGGCTTCTTTTTAAACTCTAGGTGAACACCAACTGAGGTATTTTTGTTAACCAGCCTAGGTAGAGAAAACTCATCATTTTCCATGATTTATTACAGAACACGCATTCACTCTGTCTTACAAACAGAAGTGTGGTTTCACAAACATCTGCATAGCTCACATCAGAAAGCCATAATTAACTCCGTTCATTGACGTATTCAGACAACATAAATTACAGATCGTGTTTAAATAGCTGTCCAACAAAATAGTTGAGCAACAATCCAAAACCAAAGGAATAATTGTTAATATATTCCATAGGTAGAGAGCTGCTATTAGTTACAGGAAATAAGGTATATGGTTTCAGTAGTGATTGTTTTAACGGTCACAGTCCCACACGTATGAGAAATTTATTCCACCGCCGTATCCAGAGCACACGTGGTTCAGTACCTCATAACTCAACCGACTACAAAGCCCATCAGGTATGCGTTGTGGACGTAAACATACTTACAACCTTTGATGATTTCAGATAAACACACCGTAATACCCAATACAGGCAAAAGCTTTTCATGTTCCACATTCCGATAAAGCGGGATTTTCCAAAGGACCACTACAGGGTGYCTACCCGTCCCCCTCTGCCCTTCTCCCTCCCAGCCCCACGATAGGCACCCATCCGAAGTGTGGATGCAGCGCATACACACACAGACCTAGACTGAAAGAGCCTGCGTTACCCTCCCACTCACGACAATGACTCACCAAAACCCCAGAGCTATACCTTAAACACAATCACATTTTAATGTTTGACCAAAATTTAACTCGTATTTAGATCACCCAAAAGTACCGGCTCTAAGGTTTGTCATTACTGAACTGGATAAGTGCACAAAGCGAGAATGCCACTTCACTTATCTTTTATATAAATCAACTGGAAAAAGCATTAAATTCTCTACCTCTTTTGAGAATGTGGTAAACCAAAATTGTTCACCTTTATTTGGACATCTGCATGAGCACGAATATTAATTTACTGGTGACACCCATAAACCACAGTCTGCCCCATCCACACAACCTGAGAGTTGCAAACACCTACAGAACGCAAAGAATTAGTACTACCTGCAGGCATCAAGGATGCTGAATGCTGTCTACACTCAAATCTGTATGGATTGCACCGCCCGGTTTTGTTTCACTAAACACTAAAATACAACATTTAATTTCACTTTGCTCATTATCCACATATATGTTTGTGAAGACTGTCTTTGTTACGTGAGGATCAATTCCCAGCCRCAAATAAAAATAGAGTGAATGGGAGAACATGGCAGAAGTCCCACTGGTCTCAGGTAAGGATTCCCCCATCTGGGAACTCCGCCTCAAAATCCCTTGTAGTGTAAGACTTCATGATACTTATTTGGAGCACTTGCTTAAAGGACTGCTAAGTTATTCTTTTATGGACTATTTTAAGATTACTGTAAATACACATATATTGAAAAACCAGCTGCTTGTAACACACTTCAACATATGCAATTATTGATTCTTTTTTTCCCCTCATTCTCAGAATTACGTCCCTCAAAATGCTCACACATCACAGCGCGGGGCAGGTGTGCATCCCRTATAGGGGAGAAGCACAGCAATGCTTGAGATAATGCAATTAGAATTTTAAAACAATTGTTTYGATCTGAACTAAAAAGCAAACTGCGAGGATCGCCAGGTTCAGTTCTTRCATCTGTGCTTTCAACCCTGAAATGCAACAGCAGGAATTGAAAGTTACAGTTTAAAGATGTCCCACAGCTATTAMTCCAGAGACATCCTGACACAAGACACTGTAATGGCTCCTTTTGGACTTTACATATTTAGAAAGTAACATGCTGTAAAATCCGTGCATTATACTGTGCATGCTAAGTAAACAATATTACTATAAATCCTAACGAAGAAGTTGTTAATGCATACACAGAGTATGCATTCTAAAATTCAGTATTTAAATTGTTTTATTATTTTATCTATGCAAAAGCACTAATGGCCTTCATAATTTCTTGTTGTAAATTAAATTTGKTTTTTTTCAGCTATAGAAAAGCCAAAAAATTTAATCCTTAGAATTTTCACCTTCTTTCCTGACAGTCTAAGATTGGCGTAAACACTTTGCATCTATACTTCTAGCCATCCTCAATCAACACCTTTCAAGATCTTAATCTATATTGAATAAAGTAAATGATTGCAATTTATTTTTTTCCCCAGTGGAAAAAAAGACATCCGTGTATCACATTTATGGGTAACTCAAAACCACATACAGCCACACCACCTCGGTGGGGAAGCATACATCCCCCTTTGGAGCACAGCGCTCAAAAGGCATTTTCAGGGAAATTTCACTGACCRATCTCCTGATTCCCAGTACATCGTGAACCGCAATTCCAATACACAATTGAGTTAGCATGTTTCTAATTGACYTCCTAAGGGGTATACGTGGGACTAAGTACTACTCAGAAGAGGGTATCAGAGAAAATAAATAGCCTGTAAGCTATTTTTGTGAGTTCTGATTAACAAAGGCRAAGTAGGTATTTTTCATATTTAATTAGAAGAAAGCTTTCTTCATTTCTAAGCCAAAAGAGAAGGGGGAAAGACAAAGAGGTGTGATGGAGAACCAGGGGCCGTGCTCTGCCAGGGAAATGACTACAGCCGTCACTACCCATCACCAGCAAGCTGGATTATTCTTCCACAGAGTTGGTTCCTCTGCTTCCTTCCTTTAATGGTCCCAACAGATTTACAGAAGTCAACATGAGTACGCTGCAGAGCAGTAGATACTAGACAATCAATCAACTTCACAAAAAGTTCTAACATTACTTTGGGTAGATCTTCAGCCAGTAACGGGATTTTTTGGAAAAAAAAAAAAAAAAAAACCCACACAACTAGTACAGATCTAATACAAGAGTATAACCTGAAAATGCAAGGTTAGCAATTGTATTTGATAGAAAATTAGTTATTCTGATTTAACAGTTAATTATAAGCTCCCATTTGCCATGTAATTCAAAAAAGCCTGGAATAATAACTCACTTCAACAGAGACTGCTAATGTTGGGTTAATGGTATGTTGGTTTTATCCAACTTATTTGGACTGTGTTTACAGTGCTTAAAGGCTCAAGAAGCTTGCAAGACTCATCTTTCCCAGTACCATACCTATTACTACAAATTTGATAATATTGATGATCTTGAAGGCTTACATTTGGTTTAAAGAGATGAACAATACTTGATTTAGAATATCTCCGAGTGGATAGGGAACTAATAGGTGTGGTAATGGGAGATGTAGCGCTATTTTTAAACTTGACAGGAGACATATTAGTTGCTAGTTCCCTATTATAGAAAAAGCACCAGTCTGGTAATAATGGCCTGGCATTTTGAAATTCCTCCCATTTATTAGGAATACGATGAGAAATTCTGGGCTTCAGACCAGTTTCTGTATAGAAMAGTAAGCATTACAACCTGCATTCATAGCCAGTTTAAGAACATATATACATACACACTTGAAAATATGACTTCTAAACAGTTTAACTAATTTTGTACAAAAAACTTMGTCTGTAGTTCATATTAGCTAATTGATTAAAAGACAAAACACTTGTTAGAAGCCATCATTAATTGCTCTGGGAGATAATCACCCTACATCAAAAAGTTGGTTTGTTTTCTACAGCAAATTTAAAGTAGTAAAACCTTAAATGATAGATAGCAAATCATTCTCGTATCATGGAAATTTGGAATCTAGCACTTAAAACACTCCTCTTGTACAAAACTGGAATTGCAAGAGTTAATTTAAACATTAGGCTTGGTAGTCTGAGATGTTTGGCAGCAAATTTTGAGTGGGCACAAGCCAGATTTATTTTACAGTCAGAAACTATCCATTTGAATATGTGATGAAAGGATCTGCATCTTCAGTCACACCTTGAGTGAACAAAAAGGATGGGATGAGATCTACTGTCAAATCGAGTTCAACTGTGAAATCCGGGAGGAGTCCCACACGGAGGAGTATTACCGAGGGACAGATATGTGAACTTCACAACACGTGCTGGTAAGGTCACTTCAAAATGAAATTCAACCATGACGTAAAATGGACTTCAGAAGGGGTGCCAAAGGTATCTGCCACGTTACTCACCTAAAGACCCGCAACACAAGTGATTTAAAATTATAACCATAAGGATTTTGCTAAGCTATGAAACCCTTCACCAAATGAAGAGAATAAATCATCAGGTTTTCTTTTGTTTATAAGAAGCAACATTAAAGTATTAGATCCCTACAGCAGTTTGGATATGACGTTCTTGTGATTCATAAAGTAACTTCATAAAGTAACTTCAAGATTGCAAAGTAACTTCAAAGATTGCTGCACAAAAAAGTCCTTAATTTTAACTATTAAGTACTAGAACTTAATTATTTAATCTGATGAAATAATTTTTGGTCTTCCACTTGCTCAACTCTTGCCTTTTCAGGAGAGAGCTGAACCAATGCTTCATACTATGAATCTATGAGAGCAGAAATACATCTCATTAACATCTGTCCAGTCAGCATCATGTTATCTCTTTCAGAAACCGCTCAAAAGCTCTCGGATTCAATAGTAAACATCGCACAACATTGAATGAGGACTTTATATGGCACTAAACATTTTTCCATTTTAATAATATTTACATCCTATTTCCAACTTGACATACAGAAGACGTTATCCACATCAAATTATAAATCTAGCGCAATAAAAGTTGCCAATTTAATTTAGTGGTGCAGCATCATGTTTCCTGTAAATAATTCCCCTATGAAGTTTTGACTAAGCCCTCTGAAAGGGCTATAGCAATATTAAAGGCTCTGGAGCACGGCCAAAGCACTTTCTGACATCGCACTGCAAGTGTTCCCCAACATCTCTGCTGACCCAAGAACAGCAAATCTAATGACTTAAGTCACTTGTTTCCATTCTGTTGTCTGCAGAGTCTGCAAAATACTTTCAAGGATTTGCTTAAAGCAATGAAGAAAAGCATATTCATATATTTTATTTTACTTTGCAAGCATGAGGAAGTTAAGGGGTCTACCTCCTCCACTGGGAAGTATCTATGGATACACACATCACAGAAAGCTGAAAAATACTGACATGAGTTAAATAAAGATGTCTGTTATCATCTGTCAATCGAAATGGTGAGCATTTCAGGAAATATTTTTTTTCATGAATAAAAGTGATATACAAGCATCTCAAAACAATCTGTTTTGGAAGGTTATTTTGGTTATTTTGTAAACAAGTTTAGGTTCTGAGCTGATGTTTTAAAAACAGATACTGCAAAAAGAATAAATATTAATGTCTGAGGGAGACCCTAACAGACATGAGAGGAGCGTGGCCCTTTTTAGCACTGCCACAGATAACAGCAAGGCAAGGACATGCACAGAGGACATCAATATGTAAATTTTTTTCTTGAAGACTATCAGATGGCTAATATTAGAAAAGTGCCATTAAAATCACCACCATCAGAAAGTCTGTGCCTTAAAAACTTTGCTTCCGTTGCATGCAACAAAATCTGGCTATAGCACATATCTGCATTGTAGTCTGTAATGAAAATAGTTAAAATGTTTTTTGTTTKTTTTTTTTTTTTATTTTACTTCATTATAAATCATGAAGATATTAGTAAAACTCACTTAAGATTTCAGCTTTAGTGTCACCTGAGAATCACTTCTCTGCCTATCTAAAAAAAGATTCTGAAAAGCATTTACCCTGCCTGAGTCAACTAGCCATGCTCATAAAACTTACCTCCTGAAATCTGAAAACCCTTATCAAAATCAAATATCCTGTTCAACGAAACCAAAACGCTGCTGTCTCTCATCAGCTACTTCAACTTGAACCACTGGAGAACCTGCAGAACCTAGCATGCTCCTCCTGCAAACTGGTACAACGTTAAGAACATTAAGCATGGTTTATAATGGCCATGACTACTGGGGTGCAGAGAAAAACATCTTCACTGCAGAGCTCAGCGCTGAAGAAACTATTTAAGGTCATTACTGGAAAATCCTAACTATTTAAAGTTTAGGTGGCTGTTACTAGGTGCTCTTACTGACATCGCTGATACGATGAAATGCCAGAAATACCATTACGAGCCGACACGAGAAATCATTTGCACCTCATGCACGCAAGGTCTATGCTTAATATTCCCACTTCTTCATTTCAAAGTGACAAAGATCACAAGTTTCACCAGCAAGTTAAAGATCTGCTCTGACTCATACTGAAGACTTAAGGGTTGTGCAGTTATTCTGCCTATTGGGAAATTTTTGGCAATACCAGCAGTTAAGCATTCACAGCAGCCATAAGCAGTTCTTGGAGACCTGAAGAACAACAGCATATGGACCACTTGGAAATGCCTCTAAAATAAAGCCAGTGGTTATCTCTTAGTGTCTTCTGCAAGCAACTGAACTCAAAGCAATGCTACAGCTAAAACCTTTGATATTATTTTTCATTTTGTTTTTTTCATATACAAAGAATAGTCAATTGTGGCGTTTAAGACATTGAGAAAACACACCAGGTATTATTCATCGGGTCTCAAAACAGTCTTTGCCAACTGCTCATCAGAAATAACGCTGACTTGCCAGTACTCCTGTAAAATCTGCAGTGTTCGCTGTTGCTCTAGATGAAAGCCTCGGACCCTTTTGCTGTGAAGGCTTTCAACCCAAACACACATTAGGACCAGGATTAGGAAAACTTCTTGCCTGTTAAGCAAGCCACATAACAGAAACTGTTAAGGTGAAGTACAATCATTTATAAGCATATACACATATATACATACATTTATATTTTAATTTATAAATTAAAATTTTAAAATGGAAAATATAAAAATGCTATATTTAACTGTTTTTTAGTCTTTCCTAGAATTCCAGTGAAATCAGGTAGTTTTAAAGAAGTCTTAGTGTTGCCTTCCAGTTGACAGAAGAAAAAGGGAAACTGAACTGTTTTCATCTCCATAAACTTTACTCTTAATAGCTGCACCTTCTTCCACTTAATATCATAAATATACTCTGCTGAGCAATGAAGTCTTAGAAGTCTGCAGAAATTCAAACAAAGAAAATTTAGGCCCCAGAAGTTTGCTTTATCTAAGTGGATTTTATTGGTGGGATATTGGAAGTTACTCTATGATCCACGGACATTAGTGCATCTTTACTCATTGGTCACAGCAGAATATAGAGATGCTGCATTTTTGCTGTGCTGGCGTGGTGGCTCTGGACACCACTGTATTTGGCTATTTTTACAAAAAAACAGGTGAACAAGTGCTTTGCTTATGGAGATAACATTAAACCTATCTTCAGTTATCTACTTATGCTGAGATTTTCAAAAATCACTTTCATAAAATGAATCCGAATCTAAGATAGGGTCTTATCTTATTACTGAGTAAACTATTCGGATCTTTCTGAATCTTTTCAGATCTGATCTTCCATCGCTGTTTAAGCAGAGGTTGGTCCCACAAAGGTCAGTTATAGCTAGATACTTGAAGGTGCTATATGAAACTGGCTTAGCTCCACATTTAAAGCAGAACTAGCTCTGGAAGACACTTCACTCTCTCAATTTGAATATTGGAGATAACATATAATTGAGAGGAAGGGGTGGGGAAAAAAAAAAAAGTTGGATGTTCAGAATGACAACAGCTTGTAGCTGTGCTTGCACAGGTTAAGTTGCCTCCAGCAAATATATACAGTGGAAAACAATGCAGACAGGGTACCCCAAATTAAGCAGTACCAAACAAATGCTTTAGGAAGTGAAAGAGAGTTATTTCCACCTATCTACATCGATCACACATTAGCTTCCGCTGAAGAGAACCTAATCCAAACTCTGCCTGTTCATTTCAAAGTGGTTACAAACCGTTTGCGAGGTGCATTCAATGTGCGCTAAGATGAACAAAAGCTGTTTTGCATGCCAATATCCTTGGAGAGGGCAATATTCATGCAAGCTGATTCAAGCTACTCTTCAGAGCTGCAGCACTCTGCCTTCTCACTGAAGCTCTGAATGAGTATGGACAAGAGAGATCCATAAATGATTTTTCCTAGAGTCTGTAGACAGCTGGTTTCTTAACACTCGTGGAAGCGTTTTCTTGGGCATTAACAGAATGACTTAGAAAAAAAGTCTGCTTTTTTCTTTAAAGCTCTTTTTCTTTTCAAGCTGTGTAACAACACTTGATATTTAGTGTACATTCAACTCACATGAGCTACTCAACCAAGCTTCGGCATACTGTAGGTGCGTAATGGTTGACTAACAAATATAGACCATTTCACATGTTTGTGCTTATTTACAAATACCACTTCCATACTGCTGACATTTATAATGACACCTGTGATGTTGCTGACACACCACTATGTTTGTACAGTTTGCATCTACAGGCACAGTCAATTCTRAGAAACTTGCTGGCAAATCTACACAGCATTTCCTTTGACTGTAACTAGAAAGGTTATTTTGACTATTTCCTATTTGAATAGGAAAAAAAGCTTCAGAAACAAGGTTTAGCAAGGCTAATCCCCCCACTGATCTTCTTATCACTCAACACTAATTCACTAATTACTTTTGTCCACAGTTTTCCCAAAAATTTTCTCCTGACCATATTACTGGGTTGCTTAAATTATACTGTAGACACATATTCATACATACACAGAATTTAATCTATTTGTTACTATATTGTTGCCTACTGAGATGCTATTCCAAAGTCTTCAACCTCTAACCACAGCACTTCAGCCCTTCCAGAAACYTTGACACTTGAGTTTGACAGAAATACTTGGTTTGGTTTTGTATATGCAGGTAGACTATACTATAAAGAATTAATCTTAAAATGGAGGCAAAAAGGGAATGCAGATGAATTATTAAACTTTTCAAAGTCAAAGGAGTTCTTGACTATCTTAAGATGAAACAAAACACTAGATCTACRTACGTGTTCAAATTACAAGCTAATTGTAAGAAAATGCTTGGATTCGATAAATAAACCTAATAATTATATAACTTCTAACCAAACATTTTCAATTGTTTTATTTGAATATGCTTTRAACAACAAAATATAACTGTTCTGTCTCCTCCCTCCAACCCCAAAATTGTACTACATCTTCTGCCTGGTGTTTTCCCATTATTATCAAGAGGTTTCATTTATCTGCTTTCATCCAGAAATGCTGAAGAGCTTAACAAACATTAATTAAACCTCACAACATTCCTGTGAGGTAGGTAGGTAGGTATTGTTATCTCTATGTTACAGATGAGAAAACTTGAATTAAAAATTGTGATTTGCACAATTTTTTAACAGCAGTTTTATAGTAAAGGCAAGAGCAGAAGAAAGGAGCCGTGACTCCTCTGTCCCTACTTCCAGCCACCACAATACCCTTTCTTTTAAATTTAACTTGCCATTTTGCCACACATGAAAAAATGTTCTGAACAACAGTGTTAATTTTTCATTAGCATAAGCCCTTGTAAGCAAATACAGACAAATACATATTTTACCCAGATTGTACTTTTTTTTTTTTTTTTTAAAACAAAATGAGACAGAATTTTGTGTCCTCTATTAATATCATTCTTCATCTGGTTAGCTGATAAATTCCATCTTCAAAAGGAAAATCCACACTTCTTGAAACCATATGAATTGTTTCTCATATGACTGAATCCCTGATTTCCTCTTTTCATTTACATTTATTAATGTCTTCTATTTTGTTTCCTTTTTTTTTTACCTTCTTTTCTAATTATTTCACCTTCTTTTCTAATTACTGCCTGTTTTACTTACCTTAGTCCTACATCATCTTTTTTCCTTTTTTAAAACTTTTTCAGTGATGCAATAAAATCTACAAAGGATAGACTACAGCATATCAACTACTACCTTGATGAGATGCGTATCAAATTTTCCCGTCTCAAACTACCCTCACTTCCAACTTTTTCCTATGTATGGACATGTCCACCACATCTCCTATGTGCCTGGTCTACAGCCTCAAATGTTCTTCTCTTTCCCCATCATACTTCATTCCTCATTAGGAAATCTCCAGTTTCAGCACAGTCCTTTCTTCACTGTTCCAGAAGCATGGYTCCCTTGCCTTATTTTCCTTGCCTAATCTCCAGTCTCACTTCCCTGCCTGTCAATTCTTCTCCACCGAAATTGTCTCAAACACCTTTACGAACAATCTTTCTGCCTCCTCCATCTTACCCACATCAAATCCCAAGTTTTCCTCTTCACCTCCGAAGTTCCCCCCCCCCCGCCCCAGTTAGACTCAAGGCTCGTTTCATCCTTTTCTTCTCATTTTCATTAGACTTGCTTAGTACATCTCAACTTCCCATCAGAAAAAAGGAACAGCTTTTAACATGTTTTGATCAATTCTACTCCAGATGCTCTTCCCAATCTCCCCAGTCTTCTGGCTTTTTTCTCTGCTTTCCAGCCCCTGCTCACGACTACTTTAAGTCTACTAAYACGCTTCAACACCTATTCTGTACATGCTCCTCTAAGCCTAACTGTTTCAACCTTTGGTCTTCTACACTGCTTCTCCTACCTTCTGTCCATGTCCTCTAAGACCACTACAAGTTGAGACCCTGAACACATCTTACACGCATCTACAAATCTCTCTGTACCACTACGAACCAGACTGTCCCATACAGTCTGGTTCTRCTTCAGTGATGCTTTCAGTTAGTCCAAGAAGCATGAGAGTCCAGCCTCATTTTTAAAAATGCTAAATTYTCCCTTTGTGAAGAGACTTGCTGAAAAAGCTGCAATCCTCAAAATCAGCCAAAGAATTTTGTGTATTTTCACAAATCTAACAAATCTGTAGTCTATAAAAGTGGCCGTCTTCAACTCCACTGTTTTACAAACTAAGCTGGTATCGTTAGTAACTCTTTCTAAATGGACATGCACACCACTCAAGCTGAAGAAACAGCTATTAAAATACAAGTAGATTATACAAAGATTTTTTTTTGACAAAAAGATTGTTACATTTTTGTTGAAGTTATATGATTTCCTATGACTATTTTATTTCTCTTATTTTGGAATCAGCATGAAAAGTTAAATCAGGTCTTTTTTTTTTAAAAAACCATATAAATTAGCACATCTTATTTGTACTGCTTGCTCTAATGAAGTGAGCCTACATTTGCCAGTGTACAGTAAAAATAGGTAGATGTGTTATTCATATACTCTCTGCAAGTGGCAACTCACAGGCTTTGAGAACTGCTCTCATCACACGGAAGCTGAAACAAATGTTCAGCCACTGTTTTCTCCTTCAGCTCTCAAAATTACGGCTGGATTCTTCAAGCATTACGTGTGGGGTTTCTTGCRTTTCAAAGCTTCTGAACTATTTGGATTGCAAGAAGCAGAAGTTCTGCCCACAGATACTTGCTCCCGCTGATTTCATGCTACAGCCAAAAAAGTATAGTGTAAGTAAGATGYCGCCCGTTTCACCATATACAGTGGTCAGTGTATACAGCATCCCTCTGATCATACTTCAGCTGAGCAGGATCCGCATCTGCTTCTGCAGCACACAAACCCAGTCTCTTCCTTTTTCATCATTCCACAAAGGTGAAGTTTTGGAAAAACCTACTAAGCAAAATATTTTATCACATATGCTTAGGAGGACGAAAAGCCAGCATAAGGAAAATTACGGTTCTCCAACAGCTTTTTGCTGTTTAGTTACCATCGTACTATTTAAATTCACGACTTTTACATTATTTCGCAACGAGCACACTACCTAATGGGAAGAAATAGATGGGCTATCGGTTACTATGTGTTTCCATTTTGAGAAGATTTGCTGAAGCTCTCTCCATTTCTGCATGCATAACAAAGGTCAAGAGTTATTTAATCTCTGCAGACAAAAAAAGTTGCATTTTTCCCTTTCTAATATCCCCTAAGGTTACCCATTCCTTTGCATTCAGCTAGTGATAGAAGAAATATATGAAATCCTTTGAAAGCTTCAGATATGCAGTACAGATCAATAAGTTTCATTATGAGAGGCCTCTCACAGCACGTTAGTCTCACTCTCCACTACTGTCATTTACTTCTTGCTTGATTCCCAATGTTTTGGCTTTTTTTTTTTTTAATTTTAGTGGATTTTTATCTCCAAAGCCACAAATTATGTGAGCCTTGCCTACCACAGAAACTGYTGCTAATGAGCAAACACTCTCCAATGCTTAAAAACAGGTTGGGCCCCACAGAAAATCAGTTTCAGTGAGACTCCTACTCATTTTTTTCCTCTTTAGAGATATCAACCTTATCCTCATTGAAAACAGTCACTTTTCCCAAATAGCTTCTTACGGTGAGACAACAGAAAATGAAATTGCTTCTGAAACTCTAACAGTTAATTTTTAACTCTTTATTACATAAAAAAGAAGTTTGCCTCCATAATAAATGTTTCACTTCGCAAGGACCATAATAAATTACCYTCCCTGTGGCGTATGAAAATCCAGAGCGAGACTTGGTTCTGCTCTTCTAAAGCCCTGCACCAGGCAACATCAGACCAAAGTGTGAGCACAAGCTTCTCAGGCATCAGAGAAACACCGGGAACATCAGACGCTGAAACGTGTGTAGGTGTATTAGCAGTCCTACCATCCATCTGTCAGAAATCTGCGATGTTCCTGCACATCACCCACTGGCAGAGCTGTCTGCCAAGCAAAAATATTATGAAATGTTCATTATATACTCAAATCTCCCCCCTTCCTGAGGAGGAAATGGAAAAACCTGTCCCTCCACACGCACATACTCACATTCGTTACCAAGGAACAGTGAAAGACTTTCAAATTCACCCAGAAAGAAAATCTACCAAGAGACCAGGACTGTGAATTCAGATATATTTTAGCAAACCTTACTTACCAGAGGATATGCTGACTTTTAGTTCACATACAACTCATTTTTTAAGGTACGTTAAAGACCGAGTTTACAATTAACTGAACAGACAGCATACAAAAGGCTTTTAGAACTTCACCATATGGTCGAGGGAAAGGAACAATCTGGACTATCC
Source organism: Oceanodroma leucorhoa (assembly GCA_030449065.1). Classification (NCBI taxonomy): domain Eukaryota; kingdom Metazoa; phylum Chordata; class Aves; order Procellariiformes; genus Oceanodroma; species Oceanodroma leucorhoa. Next base: position 2,438,997 of record JASVER010000037.1, on the reverse strand, counting down.
ACATTTCAATCTGCAGGCTTGTCCACCTCTATAACACATTGTATTGCTGTAATAAAATATTAAGATAGAAATGTAAAAGTGAAAATAATCTATCTTTTGCACTACCAGGGAACAAGGCATCCTACAGTCTAGTGCGTTTAATAAATATTTTAAGTTTTATGATTTTGGCATGCTGAATCAGATATAGCCAATAAAATTCCCAATTCATTTAAAACAGTATTTCCAGAAGGATATGGGTGGGTATTCATCTTACGCTTCAGGGAAATAAAAAATACCAGTTTACACAGGGTATACTGGCAGCAGTTTATGTAACAGATGACACATTCTTGGAAATCAAATAAAAGCAGAAAGAAAATACCCATTGTTGCTTAGTGAAGGACTAATCACATGGTCACAGCTGGAACCAGTGTAAATCATTCATTAATAAAATTCTGTTGTAGTAGTCACTTCTTTCTGCTTTTCAAATGCCAATAGAAAAAAAACYCAACTCCTTCAATTCTTTGCAGAAAGGATACACTTGTAAGTATTCCATAGTAACTATTAAATTTACTAAATCTTTGCAGTAAAAATGCCTACAAYGAAGGCATTGTTGGCGCTACGGAAAAATATAAATACTTATGTATTTTATCTATAATCCCAGAACACAGTCCAAGAAGATACTTGCTACACTTGGAGGTACTGGTCTGACTTCTGATTGCACAGAACCCAAAYCTTGAAAAAAAAATCAGCTGAAGTCTTTTGTAGAGTACATTTTATAATGTAAAGGAATATAAATGACAGCCTTGTGAGTCTTATCCCCCAACGTAAACTAGAAAGTTGCACTAGATTAAATGCAGACACTACAGAAAAAGATCATGTAATACTCAAATATTCCATAATTACATACTCTGTTGGATATAGGTATCATAGGCTCATGGCCAACTCTGCTTTGAGCAGGAGGCTGGGGCTGGACTAGGCGGCCTCCAAAGATCCCTTCCAACCTGAGTTATCCTATGATCCCATGTTCTTTCACACTATAGAGTTCTCCCTTCTTGAGTTGTGACCCTTATTTTCTCTTTCACTTAAAAAAAAAAAAAAATATAACAACTATTTCAAGCTTTGTGTTTCACTGCCTCCAATAGCAGAAAAAAAACTCATACAAATATCTCTATGACTTTGCACATAGCGAATTATTAAATCAAAAAAAATCAGATCATCCTCTGCAATTATTTTGAAAGCAAACTCCTGCTATATCAATGCTGATATGTTTGTTGTTCTACTCAMAATGCTACAGGATAATAGGCCTGTTTTTCTTATCATTTCAGAGAAAGTACTGAGAACAGTAAATATAAACTACACCATTTGATGCTTTAAACTGCAACAATATAAAGTAAAYGGGATAGGTTTTTCTCCAGCCCGAAGGAAAAATCAAAATCACACCATTCCTCATCATTCAGTGCAAACACTGCACGAASAGAGCATTTAAAATTGTCAAGAATTCCTTTAATTGAAAGGTTTCTTTGAATTTAAAAGCTAAAAATATATTATCTCCCTCGTTCTGTGCCTACTAAGCAGTCTGAGCAAAGACTTAAAGGACCCTGGCTTGATAGGATATCTGGGTTTTATTGTCGAGCCTGCTAAGGACTTCTCAAATCTCTATCAAGCCACAGACCCTTGAAATATGGCTGCGTAAGCCCTGTATAGCCACTGGGAATGCTCAAGTGTAAAGTTCAACACATGCTTACGTTTTCGCATGATCAAAGGCTCAATTGCTCTGTTCTTCAGTTTATTGTAGTTATTCCTACCTCACAGTGACATCCTCAGTAAAGAGATATACTTTCTATGAAACTGGTTAATACAAAAAAGAAAACCCCAGTTTTCTAGTAATTAACTTCAAGTGGTATGAAATGACAGTTCAAAGCACTGTCGCTGCTAATAGCATTACTTACATACAGAAGGAAATCRCCTACCTAAGAAAACCAGACTATGCAAGTGAAGTGCAACAATTTTGTCAAATTTAGAAACAAAAAAGACCCCCAAATTTCCTGCTAATTTCTATTTTAGCTATTACCTGTGTACTCTTTGTCAGAACAGGTAAAATCTGAAGGCAGGCATGTGAATTGAGTACGTAAGTGCTAAAGAAAAATCTGTAACTAAAGAAAAGCAACRGCAGAAAGCATCAGCTCTCACACATGTATAGTCCATGATGCAGACAGGCAGCTTTTATATAAGATACCGTTTTCTGCTGCTCCTCTCTTACAAACAATAAAAATACTGCTTTTTTTGGTAATAGAAAAATGCAGTAAAGCAGATCATGAACTGGCCAGGATACACAAGGTAAGTTTACTTCATGTTGTTTGGTGATGTGTTTCCATTTCAATAAAATGTTTTGGTTTGKTTTTGTTTGTTTGTTTTTTTATTAAAAGCTGTTGAGGAGTGTATCTGACCACCTTATGACTTTAAAAGAACTTCTGTAGAAGAATTAGATAATATAATTCTCCATCTGATCAGAGRAGGCTGCCATTACGCCCAGGAAGAGCAGCCAGGCACCTCGCTCTTCCCCATCCCGGAGCCTGCCAGACATCCTGCTTTTCAGAAGTCTGTCCAAAGGGCTTTGAAACATAATGAGAACAGGCCTAGGAGGACTCCTCCATATGCTTCCCACAAAATATTTGATTTTCTTCTTCATTTGTCTGCTTCTAGATGAAATATGAAGAAAAAAAATAGTTACAAATTCGTGCRGAAAAAGGCACATCAAATAAAATTCAGGCATATATCCTCCCCATCACGCTTCACGTGCCCACACACTATATTCTCCTTGAAGCTACACCATGTACACCTGATAGGTATTATATTTTTAATTTTTTAATCTGCTGCTAACACCTTACAAAGCATATTGYTTCTTCTGATACTGGTATCGTCAAAAGAACCACGACTAAATGGTTTTAATGGCTTCCACGCCTAACTGCCATTACCTGGCAGTTCCCCAGCAGCCGCGCGAGGCCATCGTTCAGGCTATCTGAGCAGCGATGGCTTTGGTTGCAGCCGTACCTCCACCAAGCAACACCACCAGCACCAGAAACGGGTCCCCACACGTACCTCTGCACGGTTCGGATGGCTGTGCAGCAACAATCAGGAAAGACAAACAGCATAAAAATCAAACTTTTGAAAATATACATTCGTTAATGATTTTTCCCRACTGGAAACCCCATACTAAGTTCTAGGTAGACTAGTTCTTTCAAACGAAGTGTGACACGGTAAAAAAAAGCAGTATTTAGTTTAGCTAGAAGACAAATATGACAGATATAAGCTAATGTTAATGCTATGAAAGCTAAGATTTACCTTTACTAATCCCTCTCAATGAAAACAATAGGACAGAATTAAAAATAACAAATTTAAGACGAGGGAGCACATTCTGGGGAGGTACAAAAAGGAGAGACAAGGAGGCACGCGAGGAAGGCTGCTGCCGCCTCACCTAGAGAGCTGCAATTTATTTCAATCAGCTCTATTTAAATCAGTATAACAACTTCCTCATGTAGACAAGCATCAGGATTACTCATTTCAGTGGATATTACTTGAGTGTGCGCAAGAAACACAAGTTCAGGCATTTAAACTTCTGAGCTGATATACACTTTAAAGTCAGAAGTAATAGTTATCTAAAGTGTCTCTACTGAAAGGTAACGAGCAAGTTAATTTATTTAGTTTAGATCATTAAGGCATAGAAGTCCTCACCACAGATACATAAACAACGACAAAGTTATTCATAGAAAAGGAATAAATGTTTCCAAAACATGTTGTTCCTCTGCAGCAGAAAAGAAGCCACCGCAGAAAGAATGATGCTGCTGGATGAGAGAAAGAAAGGRTAATAAAACTGCACCAAGAGTGAATTTCATACTGAAGTGAGGAGTTGATTAGTATTTTTGACAGTAACAGAATAAAAAGGGGCTGGGCTTAACCTAATAGCTATTTTACGACCTAAATTTTATTAAACTGGTATTGTATTTTGTAATTGTGTATTAAAATGTGTYCCACATTAGGCAGCAAACAGCTTTTAGGTAAACATTTTGTTTTCTTTAGCAAGACAAATCTTCAACACCAACTGCAAGTAGCAAAGCAGTCTTTCACTCAAATGCTTTCAGAGGGKTTTTTTTTTCCTCCCATTTCACTCAAAATATGCAAACTTGGATGCCTACGACTTGCACATAAACCTGAATTACGGCATTTAAATCCATTCATTAAAAGCTAAGCACTCAAAATGTCTGAAGACAGAAGTTTAAGCAAAAACAACAACTCCCTCAACCAGGGCCAGCGAGCATTTACTCCAAGGGTCAAACTCCCAGAGGTTGGGACTGGGGGTGTCTGAGATTCAAGTCCTATTTCTTGCGTTTTTAAGGTGAAACGTTGCTGCTCTCCTCCTCCCCACCCCAGCCTGCAGCCCTGTGCTTTTCCGTGAGGTTGGTGAGGTTTCTTTGAAAAACCAAAACCAAGTGGCAAGCTCGTGTGCCCGGTACAGGAGGGTGCTCTCAAAACGCTCACAGCGTCACTTTTCATCTTCTAAGACATAAATTCATGTGATCTTTTAACAACTATTTATTTCACACCAAACCAGATATTTCCCTAAAGCCTACCAATACAGCCTGCAGGCATATTCCTTAAATAAAAGTACTGAATCCTTGTATACTTAAAATTTGCATAGCAAAGGGATGAAACAACTATCACAGAAGTAGTAACACTGTGCAGCAAYTGCTCACCTCTTGCAGAAGAAAAAAAATCCCTGTTTATCGGGTTTGGGTGGGACTCTACACCAAGTGCATTTCTTCACATTTCACAACTGTGAAATATCATTTTCTTGCAGAACTATGACAAGCACGACTGCTGTTCACGCCATTCAGTGCATCAGCTATGTTCCTGCAATTTATATTTTGCATAYGTAGACCACAGCATTTGTAGATTTTATTTCTGCTTAAAGGTTAATGAGATTATACAACACCAATTTAATGAAATTAAATAATATTCGAAAGAAAATTATTTTGTTGGAATATTTCCGATAMTTCYSTKTA
>JASVER010000037.1:2392597-2433946 GCA_030449065.1 Oceanodroma leucorhoa | reverse complement strand
TAAASRRAAKTATTTCTGCCTACAGAAAYGYTTCAGATTTAAAAAAACTAGCAACCTAKGGAATTTCCAGCAGCACCTACATTAAATGATATATCAATAAATCTTTCTCTCTCTTTTTTTTAATTAAAGAAATATAAGGTGTTACATCAGGACTGCATTTGACAGAATTAAAACACAGCCAGGGCAACAGACTGATTAAGTGTTCAGAAAATAAGCAGTTATATTTGAAAACAGGGAGTGAAGCCCCCCAAAAATTAAGATGTGAATTCTGCACCTTTGTTTAGAGCACAAGGGTAACTTTCTTTTACCTAAAGAACCAGACATTAGAAACAGGTAAGTAGCAGAGGTGTAAATAGCAGAGGAAAGTCCAGCAGGAAAGCTCCCGCCCACATGCTCCTCTGAGAAATATTTAAGGTGAAATTTTTGCACTAATGAATCACAATTAAAGCTTTTCAAAAACTACTAGAGGAGGAGATATACTGAAAAACTGTGATGGAGGCTATCAATGCATGATACAGTATCTCCTATGATCTAAAAAAAAAAAAAAAAAAAAAAAATCTTATCTGCTACACAGCAGAACATGAGCTAGTGAGGGAGACTGACAACTCATTTCTTTATGAAGACGTCCCTCCAGTGAGCTTTCTCAGGACTGGGCACAAGTGGAATATTGCATATTCTTATTATCTTGACTGCAGTCACAGAAAACCARGTATAACACACGAGGAACTTCTACGTTCAAAACACACTGCAGCTTTACGCTTCCTACCTATACAAAGCCACCAGCACTGTCCCACACAGGGAACGGTGCGATGTAATCTCCTAAACAGTGCCATGACAACTAATGTAATTATACCAAAATAGTATTAGCTATATTTACATTGGGGATAGTCTTACCACAGTTCTTAAAGACGTGTTCTGCTGCGCAGGAATTAACCTTATCTCCTCGGCCCTGTAACAACTAGTCATTTTGACATTTTGCTTTCTGCAGTGACTAACGAACTCCTCCCACTCTCATAATTCAGTGGAGATAGCTCAGATTTAAATTATATGGTTCAGGTAATACATACTCACATGATCTCATTTTTTCCTAATATCTTCTTTTAATTCACTGAAATGAACTAAAGGAACGTGTTAAGTCTTTTCTCCCACCTCTAAGTGGAAATTTGGGTTTTTTTGATCAGAACGAATCAAACCTGATAACTGAAGGAGCTTCCATAGTAAGATTTCGTGTTAACATCTTCCAGTTAAAAAAGAAGTTTTACTCCCTCCCCCCCAAATTCAGCTAATAGAAGGTCACCCTCCAGCTCACCACATCCCCACCAGTCAGCGAGCCTTTGGCACGGAGGAGCTCTGCACAGACCCTTTTTTTTTTTTTTAACCATATTTTTTGCCGTATTTTTTACCAGTTTTTGCCATAAGTACAGGCACATGCAATGAAACACCAAGACTTCTCCAATAACAAAATGGTTCAACTGTCAGAAGTCAATACGAATGTGCTCTAAACCATACAAGGTACAAATTAACCAGAAATACATTTATCATGTCTAAACTTGCAATATTATTTAAATTATTAATTAAATGATTTTATTTAAGTTATTATTTAAATCACAGTTCTTACAACTGCAGTTTTATGAAACACAGCACCAGCGCCGGCTGTACCAGACTGCCGAAGAAAGTCCATTCGAGTCAAATATTTCCTTTTGACTGAAGTGCAGATCGCATGATCTGCACGGCTATGAACTAGTTAGCAAAGGAGGGACCCACAAGCTGTGGGTAACTTCCTACTCTGCAGGCCACCTAACAGCAGATACTTCATGACTTTTAACGACCATCATCCCATAAGCGTGACAGAAACAACTGAATCGCATTTGGGCAAGAAAATATGAAGATATTTTCAGAGATCTTCTTACTGTTTATTATTAATACTGAAGCGGAAGTTAGCACTTAAAATACTTTGAAGAACTACCCTTACTTTTGTGTTTAAGTCACTGGAGGTATGATTATGGCAGGCAAATCCCTTTGGATTAAATGCCCTCATCAAAATATCTTATACGTGCATTAAAAATTGAATGGGCATAAACAGCTCCAGCAGCTTGGAGCTTGAGTTGGTATCGCAGTGATCTTTGCAATTCATAAATGTCAACACTTGGGCTAGTTTGCATGGGAATACAAGCAACTAATTATTATCTTTTGCTTAAGGGCACGTATGGTGTGCTCTACAGGTATCACCACTGCTTTTTGCCTAATGTATTGCCTCTTGAAGTCTTTCAATATAACAACTTGCTGATACACTCTAAAGCATTTCTAGTCTTACTGAACTGCTTTATATTCAAAGGGAACACACTGCAACTTCTGAAAGATGTTGCTAGGAAAAAAGCAGTAGTTACAAAACCGTATGTGACTCGCAAATAGTAATTTCATATTGTTCACTGAAAGACAAATTAACTTGTTACTTAGCACAGAGACAGTTTTTTGACAAAATTATTGATGCTTTATAAAACAAAACCTGTGCAAGTCAGTATCTTTTTATGGAAACTACTTGATTTTGCAATATTATCAGACTTTTACCTTAATGACTAATTTAAAAACAAAATTAACTTACGGTTTATCAGCTATGTCTTTTTGCATTGATGTCATTAAAAAAGCAGATCTGTTGGGGGAATTCTGGAGGACACAGAGCTGCCCAGTATTCTCCCTAAAAAAATTCTTAGTTACTAAAGCGCATAGAATACATTATAGTTAAAAATACTGCAGTAAATATTTCTATTGGTCTTCGATGATATATAGTTTTTCTCTGGTGTATGACTAAAAACATGAAATTAAATACTGCATCCGGATTGCTTCTGCCAACAGTCAAACCTACACGGAAAAGGAAGAAAGTACTACATGATAATTGAAGGGAGGCAATGGCTTCTCTAAATTATGCTCCCCAAGAACCGATCCTGTGGCTGAAGTATAACATACCTCGATTGCATCTCCTTGTGCCAACTTGTTCTCACTGCCGCTACACAAGCATTGTGTYATTTTTCTACAGCTGAAAAATCCCTAAATGCCAGAAGTCAATTTAAAGTGTACTTTATATTGATGGAACAGTCTAAAGAAGACCTAACCTGGGCTGAGAGTCTGAGCCAACAATAACTTAAGGCTCCTTCACCCCTAAATATTGAACACCAAGAGGTTCCAAAACCTTTAGAAAAATGACAACTAAAACCTGCAAAAACATGCTGTCATGGCTACAGCCAGCAAAAGACTCTACTAGAAATAAAGGTTACCATTAGCCTGTTATTCAGACTGTAGAGTGAATTTTGAAGTAGGTAAAGTATAATTACTCAAACTAGAAGACACTTCAGCTCAATCACTCAACTCTGATAGAGAGAAAAAGAAGTTTAGTGACCACCAGAAGTCAACCAACCTTGAAAAAAGAGAGCAAAAACTGCCCCTATGACATGACTGGGGAGAGAACACCATCCACCAGCACAAGTCCCAGAGTGCATACTCACCTCCAAATTCTTTCATCCCGATTTTTGACTAGCTGACATCAAGTTTTGTGGTGCATTAGCCATCAACTTGGGAGAATCTCGGTCATGACTTTGCTTCAAACACTGCATCTTTTCACTAAATTTTATCATTCCAAAAAGATAAAAGAATCCTGTTTGCAATCCTGTTTAAAGTGATCACTCCGTGCAATACTTCGGGTTCTTACCGTTTTACTTCAAAGCAGAATTTGGCCCGCTAAGCCTAACTCAGTATTTTCCACCCAGAACTATAAACATTACTTTCATTTCTTCATGTAAGCTATTGGTATGATTGGTAAGGAGTAGTTTCAGTATTACAAATAATGAGGCAGCACAAATTCTAGAAAATSAAAACTTCCTGAGCAAAACTAACAACCTCTTCAAACACTATTCATAATGTTTTGTTATTAACTATTTCCTCACTAAATGACTTTTTTTAATTTAGATTCACAGATAAGCAAGGCTGCTAAATAAAACAGCAATTCAAAGACTGAAGACTTTTTACACATCGCTTACAGCTAATGAATTTTGAAAGTTGAAAGAAAACACTGCAAAGAAGTTAGTTAAAAACAGTAGTGAGATTCTGTAAATAGATTCAACTCTTCAAAAGAAAATCAGTCACCACATGCAGCTTTAAAGCCAGCCTTTCAAGTTAGGACTAAACTAAACCTTTATTTAGCAAAATGACACTAAATAAAAAACATTACTAAAAGATGCAAGTGTAAAAACAATGCTAATGATCCCCAAAATACCGTTTTTTTGGTACAAGCAGCTGTACAGGTTCCAAAAGCAGTGTATACATGAGCGGGTTGGGGATCCCGCTCATTTAAGTTGTTTCTCCATCACTTCACTGTATGTGCTTCTAGGAAGATAAACAGGATGGCTCCATCTTCGTGATGGGGAAATCTTTGTGAATCAGAGCAATATTAGGCAGACGAGTGGCTCCCATTTAACTTATTGTCAGTCACATCTATGAAGTTATGCACAAGACTACACCAAAACGCTGTTTCTCGGTCTGTGGCGCAGCAAGTCTTTTGTATGAAGTTATCTTTGATGCCTTAATGAAATTTTTCTGTTTGTTCCATGGTGTAACATGAAGTCTAGAAACATAATATCCTCTTAATTCATGGACTGATAATCATTGCTATGATACCTACATGGAGATGCATAGCTGTTTACAATCATTGCAGAAACCCAACCATTAGGATTTTCCCCYATTCTCAAAATGTCTAGGGCTTCAGATTTCTTCCAAGGTATCAAAGACCTAGTAACGTAGGCTCTGACAAAGAACCCAAAACGGATGTCTCCATTTAAAGTGAAGCAGAGTTGAACGTAAATCAATGAAAGTAGCATGTATCATTACAACTCRCTGGCAACAAACACGTAGGGTCCTTTCAAACACCACAAGAAAGCTCTAAGTGTAGTGAGTAGCAGTATCTGAGCTAGCTTAATCTAGCTAGCAGAGATAAAACACCAAAGTCAGAAGGAAGCTTTAGCAACCAAGAYAAACATTTCCCAAGAATGCACGGTATGTAATTATGTTGCTGCCATATGCAAATCCGGTGTCACTGCATCTGCACTGCTGCTGGTACCCAGAATACCTAGACCAACTCGGTATAGGTATGTTTAGCATATCTTTAAAACAACACACCTTCCATTTCGTGTCTGAAGACCTATCCTTTGATTTGCTGAAATGTGAACATAAAAAAGCAGAAATCCTTACAAAGAAATGATAATAGCTAGCTGCTTTGATACCTATGGCAACGTGACTGAAAACAAGCAATTCAAAGAAACAACTAATTCAGTTTAAAGTTATGAAGTTACGAGCTTTTTTTTTTTGTGGTCTTTAACTTATCTGCAAGGCTCTTTCATCCAATTTTGTGGAGAAGTGTAAGTAGTCATTCTGAATTGATTATTACAACTTTAGGATGAGTGACACTTGACTGAAAAAGTAAAAGGATGTCAGCCTCCTTTGTTTTCATTTTCAAAGAAGGAACATGAAAATACTCTTCTCCCTCCATGCTCTTCTTCTATTAAAAAAGGAAAATTAAAGATTGTGGTTTGGGCCCATGGTACTGGACTTTGCTCTCCCCCCACAATGACTAAATACTTAATCTGGTAGTTTAGGTAAAATTCTTCAGCAGTCTGGACAATGCAAGCTGAACATAAAGTCCTATTTTACTAAAATTAGGTCACATTCCTGCACACAGGATGTCTGCACTATTTGGTCCAAGTCACCTGTAGTCTATATTCTTCCAATGCATTAGAAGTTACCAAAATACCATATGGCTCTTCTTTCCTGCAGCAATTCAAGAAATTCAGGGATGCAGGCACTCACTCAATTTTTTTTTCTTTTTCTTTCTAAAATTTATGTTTGGATCCCAGCAATTCATCTTGTGCCATAAAATGTTTATGTTTCAACTTGTATGGAGAATCCAGCAGCCTTCAGAGATCGAAGGGCCATTCTTACTGTCAGAGCTGTAAGCTTCACAATGATAACTTCATTTTCATTACACTTTCACAAAAGATAGAAATACATAACTCTCCTAGCTGCCAATAGCCTTACAGAATAAAAAAATGCAACACCAACCAGTAAGTTTTTGCTGACCACAGAACACACAATTAGCTTTTGCCAAATGCTTTTAGAACTGTAGTCACTTATGCATTTTTAAGACTCTAAATCGCAAAAAAAAAAAAAAATTATAACATGACACAAAATGCAGCTTTTCTGCATAAAATGTTTAAAACAAAAACATTACCTTCTTTCAGTACAGGAGATAAAAGCATATTTTAAGTCATTATTTCCTCTAAAATCCCTGCAGAGAGGGTTTTAGTTTCCATTCTAAGTTGAGATGAACCATTTGGCCTAGCAAGCTCGTTCAAYGCTTCGAAGTATCACACTGCAAATCCAGGTTTTATTTCAAAACTTTTATGCCCCAGGTTAGCCAGGATCAAGAGTTCTGCAAAGGTTACATACGTCCACCCTCAGAAGAATGACACTACTTCAGTTTTTCACTCCCATCATTTAAATAAATTATATTGACGGGTTATTCAATAATTCAGGTACGTACATGGTACCTGGAAAGCTACCTAGTGAATCCTTTGACCTCATTAAAATCTGGATATTTGCTGTAAGAAACCAAGGCACTGTTGTAAGTTGTAAGCTTTCRTTTTCAGCTGCTGCTTCATGAACAGAAGAGCAAAACCAGCCCCACCCTGATCTCAGTGAGAATACTGCTTCCTACAGATCGGCACCCCTGCCTGTTACAGGGTTTCTAACCCAGTAAAAATAAATATCGCTTAAGTGAAGGGATGTGCATGTGTGTGTGTGTGTGTATATATATATAAAGTCCATATTTGGAATACTTTGAGCCCATTCTAAGYGAGATTTTTAAATTGTTTGTAACTGTGCCCCTATACACATCTAAGACGTGCTATATGAACACATTATTCATGAAAAATTAAAAAACAAAAGCAACAACAACAACAAGACAAYAACAAAAAAGTACAAAACAAGACAGAAAATTGGTACTTTAATATTTACTTCTGAAAAAGCTATTCTGGCTACACCAGGGTCCTACGAAGCACRTTGGCTCAAACTTGCAGGTTCTAGCCAGCACCTACGCAGCTGTTGTTTCCTAGCAAACAGGAGTGACTACCCCTGGTTTGCCTCATCAAAAAATAAAAAATCTGAGAAGACACTGTTACAGAGTATGCTGAAACAGTGAGTTAATGAGATTACATACTGGAAATCACCTAAAAATAATTATTAACTGTTTACCAGAATSCTGTAAAATTTCCAGTAGATAATATTCAAATTCAAGTTGTCAGAAAAAAAAAAAAAACAAACCACCAAACAGAAAAAGAATGTATCAGCCTATGTATAAACATATATGAGTACATACAACGCACCGATTCAAGTTCTACACTTGCCTTTTCTTCTGCATGGGAAAAGCCCATGCAACACCTCTCTGAAAAAACACAGCAATCTTCCCCCACGCCTCAGCCACTTCCAGACCAAAGTGCAGCATGACATTTGATACGCACGCTTTCAGTCCGCGCCTTGCAAGCCTGTGGTAAAGTCCTTTCTAAAGATGATGTGAATTACAGGTATGCAGATGGAAGTGCTAGAAGGGGTTCTAGTTTCAGTCTCTGAAGTACCTTCACGGCAGCAACCTCATGATTCAAAACCGTCTGCACTCATTGCTGCTACCATTTGAACGCAGGATGTCGTTTTGCTTTGCACTAAGACATATTCCTCAGATTTTTAAAGTGCATAATTCAGGAAAAAAAARTAAGCTTCTAGCAATAACGCCCTAAAAGAACAGTGGAAGACTTTGGAATTTTTCCTGGGTTTAAATTAAGCTTTATCATTCGTAAGCCTCCAATAATTTCAAAAAATTCTTACTTCATCAGCTAGGCTTCCATTAGGCTTTTACTTGTGAAAAGTGGCCTTGTTAAAAATGAAATGCATTCAATTTAAAACATAGCTGCATGTCCTTTGTGAAAAGGACAAATGACCACACAAGAAAAACGCATGAAGTCAGAAGGAATTGCCTGCAAACAATAAAAATGCATCGGACGCAGCGCACAGATGCACCCCGCAATCCAGCTGGTCATCAGCACTCCAGTTTCATCCCACCATTTTTCYGGAGGGGACAGGGGACAAGCTGAACGCTCAGAAAGCGCAGCGGGAAGGGCTTGCCCCTGTGCCTGCAAACTGCCTAGGAGAGAGGTAGCTGAATCCACAGGAGAGGACGTTCCTTGGAGGCACTCGTCCTTCTAGCCCTGCAYAGCCAAGAACACAACTGTCACCTTTTTAATTCTGCAACCCACACGCTGTCTTGAATTTTTACTAGCACCACAGCACAGCAAAGGAGCCAACAGCTGAGACGCACCCTGAATTTTCTTTTACACTTAACACCACCACTTGCATATCAAAGCCTACATGTGGAAATCACTAACGTTTATGGAGCCACTTAACTGCACACTGAAGCTTGAAATGAGTTACAGATGGACAGGTTGTGCTTACCTACCCAGTATACGCCTGATGCAAATCAACGAGAAACTGAAAGCTGGTCACCTGTGAGCGTGGCACTGGTGGTCTCCGTCTAATCTCCACTCGCCCCAATAAACACCCACCTACCCTTGGACTCGCTATTGYGCTGCACGTGCTAATCGTATTTCAGAGCACGTCCCTCCCCTGTGCTTTACACCATATGCAGTTAAGCACGATGAAAGTATTTTAGAAAAAATACCGAAGTAACTTGGAGCCACATTTTCAAAAAGAGAAGTTGAAAATCTCATGAAGTTACAGTGAGACTTGGGTACCTAAATATCTAAATTGTTTCTGAAAATGGCAGTTCAGCAAAGACTCTTAAAAGCTTTTGAAAAAATCTTACCCTGTGTAATGTCAATCATAGTTCTGTCTTCATGAGATACACGATTTTTACAGTTTATGGTAAAAAATACAYAACATGTAATATTTGTGTGAGCTAGCAGTCTTCTCTCCCCCATCACATCAAGTTCACTCACTTGGGGATCACATCGGAGGKGAGAGAGACACTGTTCTTCCTACATGAGGCTGTTTCTCCCCAGCTTTGAACCGGGGCTGTGCTACCTGTCCTCTCCCGCCTGCTGACACATACCAGATGATGACACTACTTTAAGTTTATGTGACTTTCATCTCTGCCCAACTCAGGAGGCTACTGTGGGCCCTGCTCGGCTGTGCAAGAAGCAGCCTCAGAGGCATTACAGGTCTTTAGTGTCTGGCACAGCCCCCCRTTGGGAAAGCATCGCTGTGGTTGTAAGCAGTTTGTGGAAGAAGGGAAGAGCCTGSAGTTTGTTGTTTACTCCTGTATCTCAAATTTAATTAAATTTGAAACATGGCAGAACTTAGGACAGMCAAATAATTAAAACATTAATCATAAATGAATTCATAACTTAAACGTATATAGTCCTTGGCATTTGATTTCATGTGAATAACTGAAAGTCTGTTATTTCCTGTAGTAAGTTATGATTTCATATGTCTTCGACCCCTTTCCTCAATCTCATGTGTATCATCTGCCTGGAAGAGATGCACCTACATGYCCAAGGTATGGGCGTAATAACTTCTCCACCCATCGTGGACAGTAATACCACCTACAAATTGCAGATACTGTAGTACATAAAAGCTTTTCTTCAGCATCTCCACTCTTCGGCAATACTTAAAGAAAAACACATTACTCAAGAACTAGGCTCTCCAAAACTCTACTTTGTCAAAAACCTCTTCTTATTTGGCTTTGCTATCTCACTAGCTGCCACTGAAAACAACCAAATTAGGCAAGTCTTTCCTATCTTGGATTGAGAATGACATACCATTAATTGAGTGCACCCACAAAATTTTAAAATACAAAAAAAGTTGTTCTTACACAATTTATTTACTCCCTAAAGAGTCCTGACTACTCAACTGATAGTTTTATAATATGCCTTTTTTATTATTATTATTAATAAAGAGACTGAGTGAAGAATGAGAGGGAAAAGCCCACATCTTTACRATAAAAAGCAGCTGAAAAAGAGCTTCTTACCAAGACACTTTCCAGAATTTAAAAATAAAAATTCCCTGAAAAACGTAGATGCTAAGAACAAAAATAACTACTGTAAAGAAATGGCAAGATGAGGGAGGAAAAAAGAGTGTCAYAAGCATCCAACAAGCCAATAAAAACTTCATTAGAATAACCGGACTGTTCGAACAATCTCCTTGCTATGGAAACCTCCAGATAATGCTACTACAACATACAAGTACAGTACAAGTGCAGTTCTGATGCCTCAGAGTCAAGAATACAAATTAATTAGGACACTAGAAGAAATATGTGTCAATATAAGCAACACAATCTAAGAAATACTTGAATCCTCTGCTGTCTCCTAAAAGCTCACGCTGCAGCCCTTCCCTCATTGCAGCCCGTAATATTGTCTTTTCATTACTTGACCACATTTTAATTTAACACATAGGAGCTTAAAACCTTTAAGCTTGTCACTCTTCTGTCAAATTTAGTACAAGTTGCCTGATGAGTTCCGAAGTACAAGAACTGATGAGTTGTTCTTCATGGAAAAGAAAGGGGAAAGAAGAAGGAACAGCACGGACATACACTGTGTCACACCGGCTTGTTTCCTTAAACGGACCAGGCTTAGAGCAGTTTTATGTGCAGAGAAGCACAAAGCCTTCCCTAAAGAGAGGCAATCCCAGCTGGTTTATACGTGTTAAAGACATTGGGGAGCAGGAGGCCCTCCCTTAAAATACTGACTGATATGTCCACTACATGCAAAATTCCCAAAAAAGTGATCAGATTTTTTTTTTTTTTATAATGCACAAATAAGTCTTTTACACTTGAAGATACAACCAAACCTATTAATTCTCAGTGTGAAGAAAACTCATTTTCCCCACCAAAAGTATAAAATACAGTCTCAAACCACTGTTGACTACCATTAATTTGAACAGTGCAATGCCACATATTTTGATTGTGTGGGGGAGGAGGTTGGATGGTAAAAAAGGAAATACATATCGGAATGGCCAAACATTTTTGGTCGTCTCTTACTGTTTCGCTGTAGGGCCCACCCATCTCTCAGGTCTGTCGCTCATGTACGGCCATATGAAGCCGGTCTACTTGAATTACAAGTACAGCACAATTGTTAACAGACATACCTCATTCATGATCTTAACATTTCCCACCTCTGTTGCAACCATGTGAATCCAGGTTTTGATTGAAAAGGAGAAAAAAAAAGTCAGCAAGCATGTTGTTAATCTTGCCTTGAAGGAAAAATTCCTTTGATTGCCAAAACCTGTAACCTTGTCAGACTTACCATACACTAGAAGCACGGTGTGAACTCTATCTTAGGGGCAGGCACAGGAAAAATCATTAGTAGACACTTACTAAACACCAAGAACTCTGTACCCATTGAGCTGGGCACAAAAGGCAGTCAAGTCTCCTTTTCTTTACGGGGCCAGTTAGTGCCACCACACAACCAAGACAGATGAAGAAAGGTAGTTCCCAGACTGCACACACTGAAGTCCTTATCGTAGTCCCTGCTGCCTGCTCAAAGAAGCATCACGCGGAGAGATAAGAAAAGTAGTTTAACTTGATCCATCAACGATCTTCTGAAAGGCAGCACCTTCACATATAATTAAGAGTATTATCCCACAAAGTGTAGGGTGAAGCTGAACTAATGAATTTGCTCTGGAATTGATAACTCTCTGCATGGACACAGTGACCCACAGGGAGAGACACCACACTGCAAGAGCAGGGAGCCCAGGACCCTAACTCTACACTGAATTATTGGCCATAAGCCACTCAACTCCTCTGTCTTGTGTTTTCTGCCTGTCAAATAGGGAACTACACACTTTCACTTTTTCATCTAAGAAACACATCATATTTATCAGAATTATTATTACCTGCATCCAAAACCGGGAGCAGTAAAATACCAGGCTGTGCTGCTTTAGATGTCTTCAACAAAGCAGTTTGGGAATCTTGACTATGGATCTCAGTGGTGAGCAGTACTTTTTCCCATATGTTCTATCCGCTTCAATCCAATGGAGAGATGATAAAGTGCAATTTTCCCAGTTGTAATAGCATTCTTAAATCTGAACAGAGTTTAGGGTGGGGGGAGGGGAAACAAGAAAAGAAAAAAAGGATATGAGCTCATCTGGTGTAACTTCCTAACTGTTTTAGGCTAAGAAGCTTCATTCAAATACTACCCAATACTACCTCACCCAAATATTTATCCTAAATACTTTCCTAATACTAGCATTTATCCCAAATACTTTTTCCAGTAATGTCTGCAAAAAAAGACTACAGTTGTGCTAAATGTAAAAGACAGGAGAATCCACAATCACCTATGCCCATTGATCATCACAAGTAGGTAGGTTAGTTTACTTCACACTTTATTAAATCCTATAGTGGAGCAGCCAGGTGAGCTTTGCCTCTCTCCCCCAAGACCCTATCAACCTGACCTGCCATTAAAGGTCCTCGCTACAGTAGATGGCCATCATTACCATTTAACTGTGTCAGAAAAATACCCCACCAGAATTCAAGACAATATACTAATGGAAGTCTTGCAGTGCTGTGAAAGTTAATGTCTAGATCTTACGCATTTATCCACTTCATGGTCTCTTTTGCATATGCAACGACTGCACTAGCCCTTTTGCGACGGCATTAAAATCACCACAGACAATCACATCTCCAAGTCCTTCCCTGAATCACAATAACAGGAGATGGATGAGGTTGGAGGGGACCTCCAGAGATTGGCTAGTCCAAACCTCTGCTCAAACCAGGGTCAACCAGAGCAAGTTCTTCAGGACCACGTCGAATTCTGAGTATCTCCATAGACGGAGACTCCACAGCCTCTCTGGGCAACTTGTTCCAGTGTTTGACCACTCACAGTGAAAAACTTCTTCCTGTGCTTAAATGGAATTTCCTGTATTTCAGTTTGTGCCCCTGAGCCTACTCACCTCGAGGCTGAATTGTCCCAGCGCTCCCTYCCTCTCCTCGTATCATGCCCATATTCTCAAAACAGGGTTTCCCAACCTAAGTTTTCTGTACCAACTACAGTTTTACTGTATTTTGATGACTGAACTACATGACTAACTGTGGATATATCTCTCCACTATTCTTTGCATCATCTGAAAAATATAGCAGCAAAAATTAATCACGAAAAAATCTGCTGATTCAGTGCAACTAGGCCACGAACACATCGGAGACCCACTAGATGTAGGTCTTTCGCATCCCATTAGAAGTTATACTTTAAGCAACAGGACATTTTTAATCTTTTCTGTGYCTCAGCTACTTATAATCCAAGTTTTTATATCAAAATATTGTGTTGCAATGATTTAATGCTTTAAAAGAAATTAGTTTAACATAGCAATATAGCCAGACACACAATCCTATTAAAAAAATACATCAGCTTTGTCTCACAAAGCCTTCTATCACAAAACCATAGTGACCAGCATTAATTACATATATATTGTTTTGTTTTGTTTGTTCAGCTTTTAAGCTTTCACTGATGAAAGTCCAAGTTAACCTTTATTTTGTCCTGGGCTAAAATCCACTCCGACATCCTTTTTGCCCTTTTAAATATAGAAACTTTTTGGAAGTCTTCCAGTACTTTGAAATAAATACATTTACAAGATATGCAACAATTAACATGAGTGGTTCTAGAGGCTCCTAAGACAGTTCCCAAGTCCCTATGATGTGATGCCCAGATCTGTTTACATAATTTTTTTTATTTAATAGTTAATTTCAGAAATCACTCCTTTACCATCTTTAGTAAAGTGGGTGTGAACTTTCTACTCCAAACAAAAAATGATATGGGAAAGGAGAAAATACTATAATAAAGTGTGCAAAAAGCAAAATTACATTAAAAAGGAAAAAAACACATTAAAACAGTACAAGTTTATGCTTAATGATGTCTAAATGAAAGAGCTGACTGTTTTTATGGGACACTGAAAGTG
The DNA here is from genome assembly GCA_030449065.1 of Oceanodroma leucorhoa. NCBI lineage: Eukaryota > Metazoa > Chordata > Aves > Procellariiformes > Oceanodroma > Oceanodroma leucorhoa. Next base: position 2,419,948 of record JASVER010000037.1, on the reverse strand, counting down.
ACCATTTCACCCTGTAGACGGTTGCCTTGGAGCCAGAGGACTAGCTGCACTAGATAAAAAGATCAAAAGATTGTGACGTTTATGCACCTAAAAGTTGATCTGTCCACTTCTCGATTACAAGTTAGATTACATGCTTCTACTTATTTCTCAAAATGACAAGGTTTAATGCTTTCTCACTTCAGTCTTCACAGAAGAACTTAAGATTCTCAGTAGCAATAAATTTGTCAGAGAGTTTCCAATCCAAGCTTTCGAAGAGATAGGGTAGAAATAGAATGAGAGGATATTTTTCAAAACATAAATTCAAACTGGCAAAGTCTGAGGTCTTCCACTATTGAATACTACAGGAACTAGTTAAAATAGCTCCTGAATCACCTGCAGTTATCTTCGAAAGCTCATGGAAGTCAGAAAAGCTCCCAAAGACATGAAGTGCTAGCACAAACAAAACTTACTCCAAAAGAGAAGAAAACGGAGAAACGAGAATTACAGACAAGTAATCCTTACTTCCACACCAACAGGTTACCAAAACAAGCGATTAAACGATCTATTTGTACACACCTAGAGGACTGGCCAGTCAAGATTTGTCAGGGAAAAAAAAAGTCACACTAATCTTCATTTCCCCCTTTGACAAGAAATGCCTCTTGACTTCAGTGAGGTTGGTTTTTTTTTTTCCACACAACATTTTAGAAAATAGAAAAAGAGGAAATGTGATCTAGGTTATAACGCTAAGATGCAGGAACATCACAGGATGCAAAACCGCACTGTGGGAGTAAGTACCAGTAGTTTACTATGAGAATGGCAGAACATTTGAAACAGGCAGGAATCTGTCCTCAGTATGCTTCAATGTTTTCATTGATGGCTTGCAGACTATACACTTGAAAATCTTAGCAGGTAACACTGAGCTCTGGGAGGTGTTGTAAGCAAATACTAGAATTTTAATAGATCTTCAGCTGAAGTGCCACTTTTGATTGAGAGCTTGAACCCCAAGGAAGAAGTTTAGCAATTAAATTCCGAATTACATTTGAATTACATTCCCTACAAAGTTCATAGAATCTTACTAATTATTTTTTATTATATTTAACTCAGGAATGGTTCAGACAATGGTTCAGACAACGTATGGATCTACACTGAAACAATGGAAATGGAAAAGAGAAAAATGGATGAAAAAGAGCTTCCATACTAGTGAAGCAGCTCAGAAGTCCCAGCACTGCAGAGGCACATCTGCCCAGATGACCCATCCTCACAGATGTTCTGCTAATCGTCACGAGTTCTGTCCCCCAGACCCTAGGTTTTCCTGTGCTGAACATCAATGCGGAATAAAAGACTTCAGAAGTAATTTTGAGTAAAGTCTCTGTAACTGTCCTAAATCCCTGYGCAGGCTGTTCTGCAAACAGACTGCTCAGCCCAGTGTTTTTAAAAACACAAGCATTTTAAAAAGTTATCAGCGAAGCAGTCATACAGTACTTTTCTCTAACAGCTACGTATACACTATGGCTTYTCAGTAACCAATTAGTAGAATGCAGAACCATTAAACCTCCAAACTTTTATCGTTTTTTACAACATGTAGAAATGTTTTTTTTAATATATCATGATTTTWAAAAGTACAACTAGGCAGTGCACTACTACAATCTTCTAGTTATATTTTTGCTAGTTTTTAATGACAAAWCATTTAAATGATGAACTCTTTATTTGAAGATGGCTAATTATAATGTGTTCCATTTGGGGAACAAGAGTTCAATATCCTAGTATCAAGTAAACAAAATCCACTCTCCTAGCTTAAGATTAAAAGCTGAAATACAGCTAAAAGAAGTTYCTTCTTCATATCTGTCAGACCACAAAAGCATCCAAAACAACAGGATAAGGTTGCCAGAAAACCTTAAGACTTTCAAAAAGATACTATTTCGTGTATGTGGCTTAGCTCCGAAGCTGAACCAGAAATGACACCCGAGCTTAGGATAGTAAGCCTTTTTGCCAATGAATTTCTTGTAAAGTCAACAATTATAATTTATTCTGATCCTTTGTGTCACCATATTAGTAGTTATTTTTCAGCAATCCCAGAGCAGCAACAAATAATGCCATAGAAGAGGACTGATATAATTACACGCTGAAAAAGATAGGCCAGCACCCTTACACTCAAAACTACCCTCTGTGGCTCCTTCATACCCCATATGTTGCTAATAAAACTGTTTGAATCATACCTATGAGACAGTTTTACTGATATTGTATCAGGTCCCTAGGTTCTTTGTATGAGATACGATGTCACTAGCACTATAACTATGCAAATTTTGTGATACAGGATCCCACTGGACACAATATTACATACGTAATTCGCAGTATGAAACTGTGCATTAACAATAATTCTAGTGTTATATAAATGAAACCACTATGTTTATTGAAAAGCTCGCCACACTACAATGAAATCAAATTTAAAAAGCAATAAAGAGCAACTGACATGCTCGTAGTCAAGATGGCAACATTGGTATTTTTCCCCAAACAATATAAATTTTGCTTTGCKTTCACTTGACAATGCTTTACAGAAACTTTTAGCACCAACACAAAACAAATGCAACTCCCTCCCCCTACAATATTAATTAATGACTTAGAATCGGAACCTTCTGAGCCCAATTTTTAGAAAGAACCATGTGATTTTCAACAAGGATCTGAACTGTATTCACATGCAAGCGTGAGCCTCAGTTTCTACTACTACTAAAAGAATAAATGATAATGATAAAGACTAAGAACTGCAGCAGTAAAAAACCAACAGCTCAGGGATATTAACACACATCACGCTGAAGCACCTCAGAAGTAGCATCTTCTGGTCAAAAAACACCTGCGCTCTAATTCTGCATCTGACTTCAAATATMTGTATGACCTCGGGCAAACGATGCTTCTTCCCAGCTCGCATCACATGCGGTAACATCTCTTACAACTTCCTGCATAAGAATGTGGTCAGTGCTTTATATACACACCTGTAAAAAGGCATGTCTGAAAGATCTTAAAAATCAGCATCACAAGAAGAGACAGCAGAGGTGCAATCAGAAATCTGACAGTACAAGCAGCTTGATACAGACTTCTCTTTTCTGTGTTTAGAGTGATTTCTTCCCTCCTCTATTAATTTATTGGTTTGCTGCAGGTGGGGAATACTGAGGCTTGTAAAAAGTAGYCTATTTTTGAAATAAATCTGAAAAAAGGTAACAGGCTAGCATGATACAGTGAGTCCGGTAAAGAGCTAGACTTAGGAGATAAAARTACCCTATTTCACCAAGATGATGTGAGAAATAAACCAGGTAATTTTGTAAAGTAAATTGTACAGTAAGTGTGTATAGTAAATTGTCTAATACGTAGAGGGGGAAAAAAAAATCACAGTATTCCCTCGAAAGACTTATAATGCCTTCAACTACAGATAGAAAACATAAATGACACACACCACAACTAACTAAGAAGTCTCACACCGAGAAGCACTGAACTTTTAACTAAACGATGCAAGGTTTTACTCGATGGAAGAAAAAAAAAAAAAAATGGAGTTTTAACCAGGTACTAGGTAAGAAAGATGTTGAACTGACTGTTTCCTAGAGTATAACTTGTGTGCTTCCACTTCAGGGGTAGCTTAAGCAGTAACTTTTCCTGAAGTTTTCCTTGACACCACCCCCTGTGCAATACGAAAACCATAATAGTTTTATTCTCTATTTAAAAATAAACAAATAGCAGCTTAGGTGACATCTTACAAGGCAGAAAGTTCACACTCCATCCCATGAACATTCTGCCCTCCGGTATCGCTGCTACGTTTTATCATCATACAATCAGAGAATTATAAAACTATTTTCAAAGTTTGAAAAAAATAAACCCCTCCTCCCTAAATATGGCCCAAAACTGTTACGAAGAAACTTATTTTTAGAAAAAGCACTTATGCAGATACTTAATTTTAATTAATAGTCTCACTGACTTCAACATTTGCACAGCAAGACAACTCCACGCTTCAATTAAAGCATGCACATAAATGCTTTGCTGATTCATGGCCAAAAGCATGACAGGAACATCATTATACAAAATGCTTGTAAAATTTAAAGAAAAAATAATAGCAACCTCACCCTCAAACAGAGCATTAGAAACCCTGTAAAAGTCACAGCTTGAGCACAGCTTACAGGTTGCTGAATATATGAATGCTAGGGCTAAGATACATTCAATGAAATCATGTCAGACTGGGCAAAAGAACTTTGGGAAAATACCTTAACTAAGTGGAGACTACATGAGCCCCAGCTCTCCATCCGTGGCATCTACTATCTGCCAAGATTGGGTTTTCAGAGTTGAGGATTTTCTACCAGAAGAGTGGAGGCAGCTGCACCTTTTCTTCTGATGACTTGCTCTTTTTCCATTGTTCACGTAACAGGTAAGCAGATTTCTTTCAACAAACAGTTAATTACATCCAGCTCAGTTGCACCCAGATCATACTGAACATCTTCAGCAGACATTCACGTCCAGGGAACAGTCATTCTGAGTTGCAACACTGCCTATCATAATATACCTGTAACAAATCCAATTTTGAAATAATATCACACAAGAAACACTAGTTAAGTCTTCTTCATTATCTATGTAATATCACGAAGTCTAAGCTTTAACTTTTAGACAGAATCCTTAAAGATAATCATTACAATTTTTTGTTGAAATACTCTCTGGTCCTATTTATAAGCAAAGCTGTGGCGCTTGATAGCCTGTGGCTCACTACTACAAACTGATAATTTTAGAAGTTTAAGCATTAAAAAAACCTTCATTCCAGGACAGCCAAGCAATACTYAAAAAGCAATCCCCCCCCACACCTTTGTTAAGGCATCAAGACAATTACAGATGATGGCAAAACTGAGCTGAATGTATAAATTTAAAAGTAGCAGCCACCAAGAGTTAAATTGTTTAAAGAAATGCTAAAGATGAGAAGCAGCATCCCAAATAACCTCCTTCACCCCGATGAACAACTAGGCGCTGTGCGAGGTATCTGGCTGCCAGGCGGTGGGGCGGGCAGAACCCGTAGGGGTTTGCTGGTAGCTGGGGTGCTCACCTCCTCRCGATGCTGCTTTGGGGGCGAGTCTCAGTGCCAGCCTCCAACCGGCCCCAGAACCAGTRCCACCTCCTCACAAGCTATAGCGTTGAGCTAAAGAGTCTTCCACTTGCAAAACCCACAATAGCAAGAATCATCAAACGAGGCTTAGCATCACAAAGCTGTGCTATAACGTGAGCAGCAAAGAGACCAAGTCTTCATCACCTAGAGCAGCAAGAACAGGACAGCCCCGACGACAGACAACTCAAGCAACAAAACGGATACAGAAGTACAGGTAGAAAACAAACATCTGAGCCGTTTTCTACAGGACCAATTTAGACCCAGGACAGCCRACTAGCTGCAGCTCGGCGTTAGCCTTGCCAGGCTGCCCTACATTCACAAGGCAGTGTACGCAAGCTAAAATAAAGCCAGGCCAAACCTGACTTGGCTCCGCACAGYGCCAGCTTGTGCCCTTCTCCAACCGTTTCACACCTAATTTACAGAGTACATTATCCATCCACGTATCGCYGAGATCTAACCTGAGAAGTGACTAGAATCAAAATCAGTTAATTGATTAATGCTTAAGTGAAATGCAGAAAGCAAACATAACACACCGGAAGACTTTCTGAAAATGCATTATTTTTATTCCAACTCCATTAAGCAGTCCAGTACTTCTGAAGGATTAATGAAAAAGCTATCAAGAAATAATACAGAAGAGGAATGTTGATTCTCGGTGAACATGTCAACACATGATGAAGTACAGAGACCTTTTTGGTAGTAAAGATTCAAGCCAGGATGTTCAAAGAACTACAGGGACACRTGAACTTGCCCCCTTGATCCAGAAGCTGAGTTTATTTGATTTTTATGAGACAGCATTTTGATAATTCCACCCCGAATCACAGACTCACTCTAATACTCCTCAATTAACAATACAACATAGTCATTATTCTCACAAAATTGACAACACATTTTTTCACACCAAGGTTTAGTAGAGAATAGAAAAGTCTGCCTAAACATCCAGAACAGAAAACATTTACCTTAAAATTAATACCAATTCACTTAAAAGAAAATGAGCCAATAAGTGTATGTATACACCTAAGGATCATTGTATGTATACACCTAAGGATCATTTCCATAAAATTCACTTGTTAAGCAGGACACAATGTTTCATTTACAACCGCTATTTTTCAATCAGGAACTGAAGACAAGTCCAGGAAAAGCAGGAGTGAGTAAGTTTCTAAACAAACAACTTGCATAGAYGCTTTTTAACAAGACCAGACAAAACATTCCTTAAAGTTGCAWTTACAAGCCAAAGCTGACCTCGGGCATCACGTTCAGTATGTATGAGATAACCTATGTGGATACTGACCTTAATAGTACTACAGGGGCAAATTTTGCACAAGGAAGACGTGCTTTTGAACAAATGTTTTCCAATATATTAGGCATACAGAAGCTGTTTTCTGCATCAGGAACCACGTGTCACATTCCTTAAACTGTTTTTCTTGACCAAACGTGCTGTGGACAACCTACGGAGGATGCYCCTCCGTGTTCCTGAGGCTCCCATTTACACTTTCCACTAACAATGAAAATATGTGGATTTTTTCCCCCCTCAAGAATCACAGTCACATTTAGTATCAGCTTTCCTAAGCTCATACGCAAAAATACCATGATCAGAGATTTTCAACACTAACAGAAGCTCCGATAGAGATTTTTATTGACTTTAAATAAAGCACAGATCCAGAGCCCACAGTAATGCAAAAGCAGGGAGAACAGAGGACAACAAGCAGCAGGAATGGCTGCATAAGATGTATTAGAATCTGATAACAAAACTAGTGACTGCTCTAATTTAAAACACAAATGGAACAAAACCAGTAATTCCATATTCACCAGGCYTTCCTAGAACTACTTATGCATAAAAGACTGGTAAAATGAAGTGAGATCTATTTGACTGTATATCCCAACATCACTCTTTCACTTGCGACCCTGACRGACCTGCAGCCCCTTCTCACAAGGGCCAGTAACATTAATGTCATAACCCTGGAGAGAACCGCCATCCCACCAGACATCAACCTCATGTATGAACGTACACTCGTATTATACCACAATCCATACSTTCTCTCCACATACACACACTCTCAGATCTTTTCACCCATTCAGGAGCTACAACAGGCAAAGGGAGGAGAGCTGGTCCACAAAACACACAATGCGTTCAACCTCTTCCCAATGCTTCACATTTTCTGCAGAAGCTCTACTGAATCCTTGGCCATACCTCAAATCGTCAGGTTTCTCTGGATCTTTCAGTTCTGAAGAGTGATCACTGCCCAAGTGACCAAACATATCCCTTGAATGGATCTTAAAATTATTTTAAATGCTTAAAGACAATGTCTCAGTCTCTTATTTGGATGCTATAAAATGTTCTTGAAGCTTTCTTTGGGAAAGTCTTGTTAGCAGAGCCAACAGGCTCTAACAGCATTCAACCTTTAAAACAACTGTGAACAGGCCAAAGTCCCAGCTCCACATCCCAAGACCCAAACTGTAAACCATCTCCCTGAGCATAATGAGATTAACCAAACGTTTAAGACTGGACACATTTAATTCTTTGTGCTCCACAGATTACAGAACAGTTAAGAGGCTGGAAACAGAAAACTGGCTTAAGCTGAAGCTACACAATTGGGTGGGCAGAATGTTTTTGTCCACAAGAAAGCATTTAAATATCTATCGTAACGTATTTTAAATGGATTTATATTGGATTAAAACCAGAATTTTAAATAGACTCTTATTGCCATAAAAAGCATGCTTTCTATACGGGTAACTAGATCCCCAGATGTAACAAAAACCCACACATCCCCCCCAGATTCCCCATGCAGAACGTGCATGCTCTTGATCATCTGTCTCAAACYCTTCAAGTTGTACAGCTTTAGACCACCACAATAAATTAATTAAAATTCAGAAGATAATATTATAATATTGTCTTTATAGTTAAATACAATACTGGCAAATGCTTACCAGGTTACACATGCTAAGCAGTTCAAGTGATGATCATAATGATGAATGTGTAATCTAATGCCCATTCACTTTGATTTATATGAACCACCATACAAGTGTCTCACGTATCCATTYTAGGTCAGTGGGAAGGATCCCATTTTTCCTGACCTGAATCAGTGTTTGGTCTAAACTTAGGCATTTCATTTTTTTTTTTTTTTTGGCATTAAACAGAATCTGTCTTCGCACATAGTTAAAGATGCCTGGGGCTGTACAGTCCTTTGCAGTCTCAGCAACTGGCCCTATCATTCCCTGTGATAGTCTTGCTGAAAAAAATAAGATCAACCAAATCTCCCCCTGCCCTTCCAGCTGTGGCAGAAACAGATCAGGCTATTCTTTACTTCAGAAGAAAAGGCCCTGCAAAGGTCAACCTTTCATATGAAATACAGATCATTAACACTGAATACAGAACTACTTAGATTCTTGCTTTTTGTTTGTATAACTGGGATTCCATTGTACCTATTTCAGGATGCACTATACTTTTATATATATATATATTTATTTATATACACACACACCCCCCAATAACTTGTTTCTGAAACTAATTTATAACGGAAACCTTGCTTATTGAATCAGAAAGAAGCCACCCAATGCTCAGTTGTTCCTATTCTCACACTACCATGCATGCTCATGAGACAAACTGCAATTCATCAAACAAGCTTTGCTGTAGCCTGCCCTGAATGCAAAAAAACAAAACAAAACACAACCACCACACCACACTAAACCACACAGTATGGATAGGAAAACATAGGTGCAGAGTGCCAGCTACCTAACTGGTAAGTGTTATTTATTTTTACCACAAGCCATACTTATGCTGGCTGTCCTATTGAGAGAGAGAGTCTTCAAGACTGTTAATTCTCTTCTAGAATATAAAATCTAGACCAAAAACTCATATTGCAGCATCTGAGCCTATGCAAGTTTCCATGCAAAGCTCTAAAAAAGTGTTTCTTCTAGGGTTCAGTCTACATCGACCTAGGCAACAGCCTACCACGTCACCCTTACTTCTAACATACCTTACATACAGAAAAGGGCTGACTAGTTACATTACAAAATAGCAATACTGACAGATGAAAAAAAATACATTATTTGTGGGAAGGAGAAGTGTGGGTTGCAATCATCTTGAATCAGACCAGCCAAATCACATAATGCTACCTGATGCTACACTGCCAGGCGCTGTAAAAGCAAGCCTGGCCCAGGCTTGTAAATCCCATAGTCCACAGAAGCCCCTGCAAATAAAAAAAAAAAAAACACCACCACACACAAAACAAAAACACCCCACACAACCAAGAAAACCACACCTAAAAAACAAACAGGCTTTAAAAGTTTACATAAAGCTTCCAAAAGTTACCACAGCATAGTATTTTTACTTAAATTCCTGAATGATCTGAAGATAATCAAATATTTTTCCTCCATCAAAACCCATTTAAGTAAAATTCGTGCCAAACAGCTCAATGTTTTGTTTTTACGTTAAGGCTGCGTTAAGAATACAATTGCTTCCTTTGAATAGGACATAATACCTGCCAACTTTGAAAATAAAGGACAATATGAGAAGTTTCTAGAGAAAGATATTCGGGGGGGTAAGGGACACAAGCATCACAGTATTATTAAAGAGTACAGACCAAAAAAAAAATAGCCAAGCAAATACAGGAAAATTGCAGAGTTTGAAAAGCACTTTAACATAGAAATAAGTGTCCTCGTATTTTGTTAGTACAAAGGTATCACTGAATCAAAAGCTTGACTTCCCTGGCTGAAGACAGTTAACTGATGAAAGCAGAGGTTATGAAAAACTGTAATCAGGTTTCATAAAAGTGTACATGGAAAAGTGGTTATTAGGGTATTAAAAGCTTGGGGGAGGGAGGCTGGGACTGAAGGCTCAGACTAGCAAACTGAAAATATAAAAATTTTGATCCCTTGACTTTATATGCAATGCAACGCTTGGAAAACAGACACACAGCTACAGCAAGGAGGGCAAGAACAAAACCACGTTATTGTTAGGCAGCCATAGAGGCTAAGATTTTATCTTAAAATCTTGGGACAGTAAGTTGTGAGGGGTGTTTTCTCTCCACGTCTCTCGGACGACTGGGATTTAAGGACCCAGCTACTTTTCTGATCTCAGGGACTAGTAGTTAAGGCCTGAAACACTGGAAAACATTTATGTCAGACAGGCTTTCATTCCACACTACAGAGGTACAACGGAAGGACTTCATCAGAAGTAGGTCCTCCTCCTTGATAATGCAGTTCACTGCTGTGTCAAAACATCACTAACGTTTGAGATTCAACCTCTCCCACATCCATCACTCCCCGTAACCTGCTCAGCAGAATGACCTGCTTGGAAGAACACATTTCACTAGATCTTCCAGTGAGTCAGGGCCAGAGAGAGATATACACACTCAAAATGGAGACTTAAAAAAAAAATACAGCAATTAAAGATCCCATAACACTTTCACGTACTACTCCTTGGCTGGAAATAAAGCCCAGTAATGTAGAGAATTTATGATTTTTATTGACAACACAAAATAGCTCTGTGTACCAGAGACAGACTGAATGGAACCACATCCATTTGCTTTCATGCACACTCTCACATAGTATGAGTTACATGCAAACACAACACGTAACAGAAAGGCTATGTGTACAGGAAGACATTTGACTTCTCGTTCATAAATGTGTCCAAGTCCTATTTAGAATAAAATCATTTAGTTCATGAGTCTCTGAAAGGACACAGCCATGTTAAATGATGAGAACCCCAAAGCCAAACTACCACCCTGAGAAATGCTTTAGCCTTACCGGTTTGCACTCACCTTTTCCATTTTTGCAGAAATAGCATCCAAACAATTACACTTTGTGACCTTTTAACATAAATGGTAATTTCTTAGACTAGTTCTCTTATATTCCATCCCACGTTCTTCCAAATAAGAGCTGCTCAAAAATACTTTGCATGAAAAACTAAACGTTCCCAGTGACAACTCTGATCACGTCATTCTTTGCACATGAACATGAAAAGATGCAACAGTAAAAAACACTAGTTATTCTTATAACTTCAAGACTAAATCCTAAATATAGGAAGTTTTCAAATTGTCTTTCCTAAAATTCAAGTAATATGTTCATCACTTTAACCAAAAGCTAGCAAAGTACAACTTGTATTGTGCTGCAGGCCATAAAGTGAATGTTCTTTATTTGAATCATGGATGGATGAAGATGAAAAGTAGTTTTTGAAAATTTACAACAGTTCTGACACTCCTGTGTGTTCCTCGTTACAAGTTATCCCTATCTGTTTATTAGACTTACTCCAGACCTTTTACTACCTTCGAAAAGATAATTTTGATCAATTCTTCGTATCTTTATACCTAACCACAGGAAATTGCATAGAATATGGGCAGAAACCCTGGCTGGAAAAAAGGAAGCAGGGGTAAGAGAAGGACCACAGCGGCTGCTTCAGTCAGGCTGGAGAGGCTGTGGTTGAAAAGTAACATTTGGTAATGACTTTTGTCTTTAGCACAGCACTCAGGTGATGTTTTCTTATTATTTGCCTATCCAAAGTAACCATTCTGCTATATAAAAAAAGTGCCCAAGTAAGGGAAATTGTTAGATGTCCTCCCTCCTCTTCTCCGTCTTAGACTGATGCATTTCCACCAGCACCGCTTCCAGTACCTCACAGCAGAGAGCTGTATGTTGCTTGTGAATCCTATGGAATTCTTAATTTCTCTACCCCAAACAAAGACTCCTCCAAATTTAAACTGTCCTTATACCTGAGACTGGATATTGCCAACGTGYGCTAAATGGCTTTAAGATCCAGTGTCTTGAACAAGTTAGAAACAGGAATTTTAGAGTAATTTCTGGAGAGTATTTGGGAGGTTTGGTTTCTTATTAAACAGGTTGTACATACTTGCCTGTGACAGTCTTTGTAATTTCTAGTAAATTTAGACACTGGCTTTACGGTTGGAAAAATAAAGTCTTAACTATGAAAAGATTTCAATATTTTAAAATCTTTTAAATTTGACTTTCTGAAAAACATATTACCAGCTTTAAAGGCAGTCTTTACACACATAGCATTACAAACAAAATACTGTATACTGAGATGCAAATACAGGTCTACAACATGAGCATAGGTACATTATTTTATTGCAGTGTAAACACCAGACTTCAGCAGATGTCCGTGACATCTGACAGTGCAACTACCTAGAGGAGCCATTAAGACTGCAAACTCTGCCTATCCTACGAGCAATGAATTTTCCATACAGCACCTGAAGGGGCAGGGAGAGCCTACAACTGATTCTGGAGCTTCCCAGATGATCCCAGGATGCTAAGGCAGAGGTGAAAACGTAGATAGTCTGTCACTACATGCAACGAAGTCTTGCAGGAGGGGCAGCAGACGAAGCCACAACCCTTCTGCAAGCTGCCGTGGCTCAAATGTACAGGGAAGGCAACATCAGACATAAGTGACTGCTGCTGTTTTCAAAGACCTAACACTTTTTACTTTAAAGGCTAAAGCCCCTGTTGATAGCAAAGCCCCTTGCTAAGATTTTTTCTTTCCTTCTTTCTTCAGGTAGTGTTTGCTGTGGGATAACAGAAGAAGCTTCCAACTTAGATGATTCTTCAAAGGACTCTAGGATAAACACCTGGAGATCTTGCAAGATGCTAGATACTAATGCCAGCGTATGAAACGCCTACACTGCAACAAAGATGATCTTAAACAAGATGCCCAAGCTTGGACGTGCAATTAAGTGTCCCAGAACTAGAAACACCAACTAGAAATCCAAAGCCATTTAGCTTGAAATCACAAAGGAATTACTTGCGAGTTCACTTGCGAGATGTCATCCGTACAGAAAAACATCCAGTTAAATGACAACGCGAGCATGGACTTTGCTGGCAGCTCTCAGGACTCCCTAAATACTCCCTCGTGCATTAACACCACATGCAGTCTAAAACACCATCAACAAAACCTTTATATAACAGCATCCCACTAATTCTTCCAATTCATTTTTTGCATATATCCATATATACAAAGACTTTACATGTGTATATGAAAACTCAGTAAAATAAAGCTAAGATGATATGAGCTGCAACATGGGATTTTTTTTAACTATGAGGAAGAATCAAACCAATTTCTGTAATTTGTTTTCCCACTATTTAAAATGGTTTCTGTACACCATCTTTGTGAAATAAGCTGAGTAGTAGTTAACTCATCACAACATGTTTTAAACACTTATCACTACACACTGCTGATAAAGAAGCTTTCATCCTATAACCACTAAAATTTTTCCCCTAAAAGCAAGATATAAGCAGAGGCTTAGTCACTATCCACATAACAGAATTACAGAAGTTTTCAGAGCAGTTTACCAAAAATTAAAAAAATGTATTATTTCTCAAAGCAAAATAATACATTGCATTTGGAAGCTGTTTGCTCTCAGTACTGAATAACACTTGTTATATACCTGAAGGGGTTTTTTAAGCAAGCCAAATCTTCCCAGCAACTCTGGGCTGTAACTACGCTGATCTAATCAGCTTCACACGTGTTAAAAAAAAATGGAAAGCAAGAAATAAAGGTAGAGTCTTAATGTATCAACAGCTTCTTCTTTCATAGACCACATTAAAAGAATAAACATTGAAAATCCTGGCCATACATTAAGGCAATTCTTACACCCAAACAATTTGATAATGTAACATTGTGTATCAAGCCAGTTTTTTTTTCATAAATTATGATCTAAACAGAATACTAGTCAATTCACCAAAACATATCAAAGATATCCCTTTATTACAAATGATCCAAGTATCCCCCTTGAGGCTATGGCTATCAGAAAGCATTTAGTTAGGTCCCAAGCCAATATTTTTCATATCTGTTTTATTATGAAACTAAAACACATTTTCAGTAACTTTTAGCTTTGCTATACAGAGCAACAAATAATTTCCCACAACCCTTTGGAAAATCTGACATGCGAAATGATTCTCTAGTCAACTTGTGTATTATTAAGCTGAAAAAATGTGTATCAGATCATTTGATCATCGGAGGGAATGGAAAAGTATTGGGAGCTTCAGGACAGATGGACAAACTTCAGGTCATGTAAACTACTACCAAGGCTGTAGTTGAAGAAAAATGTGAAAGTTCGTGAAAGCGCCCCGGGTGAAACTACTTTGTGTTGCTAAGAAACATCATCCCTGATGATGGATGAATTAAATTGTCTGTTAGTAGAGCCAACTCCAGGCACCTCTCGTTTATTAGTAGAATGTTTTCTTGTACTGGTAATTTATTTCAACAGCTACATACAAATAAAAAGCCCTACATTTAAATGAAACTGAGAATTTCAAACTTGCGTAATTAATGCTAGAAAACAGAATAGAATTCACATCTTGAACAGAATTTAATAACTACATTTTCAAAGTTTWTATTTTTAAATGTAATATTAATACATCCAAGTTATTAAGAACTTACTTTAGGATAGTCTGCAATGAAATATACTGTTCAACTTCGAAAATTACTCGATATACAATCCAGTGAAGAATAAAACTCTTCAAATATTTCTAAGTACTGAACAACATAAATATTCAGGTAATCAAATTTTAAATATCACTAAGAGAAAAGCATATTCATTTGTCACGTATTGTTATGATGACACCAACATAAAAACTAAGCATGAAGGAAGTAATGCAAACCACCCGCTTTTCTCATTTGGAAGTTGCCTTCATGTTTCATCCAGTTCCTCTCTTAATGTATTACTCACAGGCTATTTCTTATGCAGAAGGTATTCATGAATTTATGGCAGACTACCTTTCCATTTCTGAAGTACGCGTTTTCTGTTGAACTCCCACAGAGCATACCTGTTTTGCCTGCCGTGCACTGTGTTAAGTGAAGTCCMTTCAAAAAGTTATAACTGGAGCAGAGGAAGGCCACTGGCTTGCCTCTTCCCACAGGCTGCACGGCGAGCCAGAGGAGCTCTCCTGAAAGGGGAAAGAAAAGCAAGCACATCTCACCTGGCACAGCCTTGGAGAGCAGGACGCAACAGCAGAGGCGAAGCACAGCAAGCGAGGAGCCCCAGTGTAAGCAGGTGAGTCCTGAGATCAGAAAGACGACATATGACTGCTGCTCAGAGATGATGGGAAAGGGTAGAGTTTTCTTAATAACTCAGAGAGGAATATGCAGAATTTTATGCCACACAGAAACCAACACAGCTGCTGTACTGAGAATAAACCAAGGGCAAAAACCGATTTTTCAAGAACACAACTGGCAAAGGGGAGAATCATTAAAGAAAATGAATTTTAATTTGTCTGATGGCAAGGCTTTGGAGTTTTTCTTCCTGTTATTCTAGATGTTTTAATGAAGATTCCAAGTTAGAAGTCCCAAGTTTTAGCACTGGAGAGTTCAAGTTAAGGAAAAAGGTGAAAAACCCTCTATAAACGGTTCTTCGGATCCCAGCACAGCTTCCAAGTCAGAAAGTACCACGCACAGTTACATGTTGAGGCCACATCCTCAGCTAGTCAATACACAGAGACAACCATAGAGGCTCTTCTTCCCAAATAACGTCACCACAGAGAAGAGTTACCATTGGAGAGTCTGAGAAGAAGTATTTAATAATGATACCAATTTGGCTGCACTGTGGGAGATGTGCTTCCTATGGGCCTAATAATGAAGAGCTTTACAATCTAAGCAGAAGCATTTCAAAACCTCAAAGGACATGTCTTATCTGCACCACTTCTGCTTCTGGAATCCCAGAAATCCTGAAGACAGAAGGCAGATCAGACTGCAGCTTTCCTAGGCAGAGACGTTGCGACCACATCTGCCTGAACTGCAAGCCACGGTCCTTGCTACTTTCCGACTCTCTAGAAGCATCTCTGAGTTGCTTCGTTTTTGGAAACGTCAGTGCAGAGGATAAGATAAAGTGTTTCAGGTATACTAAAACACTAACATAAAATGCCTGCAGATTATGGTCCAAGCAAAGAGCATGAAAGAAAAGGTTTTGAAGTAGATACCCCTTCTTCCCCTCCTCCCTTGTCTACATGATTCACAAAATAACATTTACTTCAAATAATGAGATCTGTTTGATCAAAGATTTTTTTTCTTTTTGAAGTGTTGATCTAGCAGCCATGAAGAATGATCATTTGTGTATGGCTGCATCTCAAGTTACTCAGACACAGAAGCATGCACATGTATATTTACCCGATTAATTACAGGTGATTTTTACGCAGCACTCCAAGGAACTGAACCACCACCAACCCAGGTGTGCAGATCCATGTAAAAGTTCTCCAAGTTTTTTTTCTTTCATCTCACTAAAGATTCCCTCCCTAAACACCTATAGCTACAAGAATTTGCCCAGCCCCAGGTTGCCCAGTACAACACATATCCAAGCAAGACCAGCAAATRGCCCCAAAGACAACGCAGGGGTCAGAGCACAACCCAGCCATTCTGCGACTCCAAAGGTCGGGTACAGATTGCAGGACTCCAACCATAATAAGCTTTTTCCTCCTGGCCCTCACATCATAATGCAGACAGCGTTTTCAGTGCAGGATTATTCAATGTTTTCATTTATTACTTGGATGATGAACAACATACTTGCAAAATTTTGTAGTTACCTGGGAAGGGCTGCAAGCATTCTGGGAAGCAGAGTTAGAATTGAAAAAAGTAGGACTAAGTGATTAACAGCAGAACTGAAACTGGGGATTTAATATTGAATTGAATGCAAGAAGTGAAAAACTAATTCAAATTTCTATTAACAGGAGCATCATATGCAAAAAGTGGTAATATTTATTCTATTCATCACTGATACTGACTGACTAAGGTTGTACATTATGTTCAGGTCTGGATACACACACGTAGGAAACCGAGAAAAGCTCAGAAAAAAACCTAAGCAATCAGGCAAAGTTAAAGGGAAGCGGGCTTGCTGAGTACAGAAAAAAAGCTGAGTAAAGAAAGAGGGTGCAGGCTTCAAAATAGGTTAACAGCAGTTACAGAAATGATGATCGTGTCCCACTACTGCAATATCCACTGCGCACAAAAAAAAAAGGCAGCTTAACAGGTTAGGAAAAAAATGAGAATAGTATTAGAGAAAACATGCTACCTCTAGGGATAGTTAAACAATGGATTAGGTTATGGAGGGGTAACACAAACCTTCACTGATTGTTTTTAAGATCTGGTAAGATGAACATGTCAGAAAGTGTCTATACATACCTACTTGGCTTTACGATGAACACTCACGCATACAGTACAGGGCCTTAGTGTAAAGTGGATGACCTCCAGAGATCTGTGTTTTCTTTTCTAAACTTAAAGGCTGTACGAGTTTAGGCTCTTGCCAGGCAAATCAGCAGGTGACTGCTCCTTAGAGCTCCAAGCAGGCTTTTGATATCTCTTTTTTCTAAATAGCCAAGGCAGTCTGTGATTGACAATGTTCTATCACATGAAGCATGCTACCTTAAATATGAAGTACTCTGAATGATCCACCGGGGAAATAAAGTCAAAGTACAGAGAAGGCAACGGCAACCGATCCCAGGAAGCCAGTCCTGAGAAGGAAATCAAAGCTGGCAATTTAGGAAAGGATGCACATCCCATTAGTACAGGTAGTTATTTTTGTTTCTAGCACCTACAATAAATAAGCCTTAATAAAAAGTAGTAGTTAATAAAGTACTTAGAGAAGTAAGGAGAGAAGGTTTGACGTTATTTTCACAGCGGTATGAAAGGAAATGAGGTAGAGTCAGAGCTAATTCTCCTTATATAATTTCACATGGAATGATTAGTTCTGCCCCAACAGTAACAGCTTTCCAGAGGGTCCTACTTGTYGCCAAGATTGCATACAGATGCTGTACGTGTAGCTTCCCTATCCTCCACTGACAACCAACTTAAAAGGCCAATATAATATTCATTTTACTATAGAATGAAATTCACAGCATGAATAGTAAAATAATGTCACAGCTACCATGAAACTGCAGTTGCATGTTGGGGGTTTGTGACTTTTAAAAGTTTAATCATGAAACAGATTCACAAAGAGGAACATGCAAAGTAGCTTTCTGCTTTAGCAATGTCCTGTGGTCCTTAAGGATGTCTAAGAGCAGCATCAGCTGTGGTCTGACAACGAGAGGGCAAAGGCATGGAGGAGCATTTGTGTCACATGTCCCTGCTGATTTTTTTTTTTTTTTAGAAGGCAGGTTTTCAGTCATTACTGTCCTGAATGCCCCCCTCTCTTAAGCCTGATTATGCAAGACATTCCACATGCACGGGGCTGCTGAAGGTGGTGGAATTCCGTCACTTCTRGGTGAAATACCAATTACTGGCAATTCATCTCAACAAGGCCAACAAAAAAAAAAACCCGTAAGAGACATCACTCAGCCCAATGGTGAACACATCACACTGATAATCCTAGAACTCTTTGCAAAAACTTGTAATAGGTACTAGCACTTTTATAAAGCACTGTAGTGTTTTGTATTTAATCCTTGAATAGACACTAGTAAAAAAGCCATGTTCAATTCCAAAATTGCTACTGCAAGCTCCAGCTCAGCTACTACTATTCCTTTAAAAAAATATACTGGTTTTTAAAGGATATGTATAAATATACATTTTTCCAGGGAGAGAGAGCCTACCTAAGTAAATTTAACTATCAACAAAAAACCTAAATGACTCCCCAGAACAGCATGCCAAATAATATTGTAAGAATTTTAAATGTGTATATTTTGCACTTATTAGCACAACCTTTTGTTTTACAAGAGACCTACAGATTAAATACAAAGCACGCTATTAGTTTTAGGCACAAGAACGACCAATTTTTTATGTCTTGCCAGAAGTAATGACTAATTAGGCCAGCACCACCCTACAGTCATTTCCATAAATCCTGCCTTTACATTTAAATCACAACCAAAAAGAAAACTGACTTAATGATAACAAAAGCATATATTTCTTGTTAAAGTTTTCTTAAAGCAAGATCAGGACAATAAATTATTTTCTAAAGCCAACAAGAAGATGTTATTGTTTATTTGGAGAACTTGAATTTACCTCAAACCATACACAAAGTTATACCCAGACGTTCACTATATTAAACTGCAATCCAGCAGACAGACAAGGTGAATGGCAAAACATTCAACTAGGAAATCACGAAACACAGAATTTCACAGAATACTGCTGGATTACTTATTCTGCAAAGTCATGCTACAGCATATCCCCTGTGTAAGCCTTGAAAACAATCAGAGTATAAAAGATGCAGTATGTCCAACTACTTGTTGAATTTTTGTATGTAAAGTAAGTATCAAGGCAGAAAGATATATAGGAAATATGACTGAGCATCAGATGAGGATCTGTACTTCAATTAAAAAAATTTAATTTTTAAATGATGGAAATTATGGTGCTTCTGAGAAAGCACTTGTTTAATTATATGCACCAGGCAAGATATTTATWAAAAAATACCTTATTTTCACAATGCAACATGGACTTTATTCCTATTTTATTTACAAAGGTGTCACTYGGTAAATAAACCACTACAAAAACAGAATCAAGATCTACATTTTCAAGTAATACAAAATAATGTCATTAATGTGCAACTCTGAGGCTTTTCTTTTCCTCCAAACCAATCTGGCTGGAAAGAACAGGAAGAGGATATTTTTCTAAGAGCTAGTCCTAGAAATGGAGCTATCTTCACTGTTCTTTCTCCCACATATTCTGCCACTACAGTCACATACCATCGTTGCTTTATCTAATCTCTCCCTTCTGACTTTTCAGCATTCACATACATCTACTCTTGGACATATGCACAGAGCTTTGTGATATTCTAGAAGTAATGGCTTTATAAAAATTCTGTTTCTATTACCTATATTTTATTAGGCCTTAAGAGGATGAACCAAAAATCTCAGTCCTCCAAGGGAGATGCTTCTCTTTGTCTTTTCAGATTGAGGAAAATACCGAACGGCAACAGCAAGGTCTTCATCCTTCATTCCAACACACTTGACYGCTGAATTCTGCCAGGGTGAGTAATGCCCATCATGGAACATCAATTCAGTAAGTCTTCCATCCCACAGAAAGAATAAAAGACTGCATCATATTACATTTTAATYCAACTACTTAGGCATGAACTTAAGGGGTGTGGGTTTTTGTTTTTGTTTTCTTTTTTTCTTTTTTTTTCCCCCCCARTGRCAGCTCCTAATAATGGCTATGAAAGAAATCTTGCACTCTGGATGGTATTTTATTCATCAAGACCACGATCACCATGAGTTTTCTGTTGCCAGAGGCATGGCCAAAGTAACCTTTTTAAGGACCACTGTTGTACCTCTAAGAGGAAAACATTCCCACAGTATTTATGGGAATATCATACTTGTACCATCTACCGTCATTAACATAGACAACCTGTTGCACAAACATGGCATCTGACTGCCCAAAAATAATCTTGGAACAAAACTGGAAAACAGCATGTGAAGCCACACCGGTCTTACTGTTGTATAGACACAATACGTAAAGACATTTTCAGATGCAAAACTGATTAAATTCCTCTTTTTTTTTGTCAACCTAACATTAATTTTTTCAACAGTTTAGCAAAACTACAACTCAGCAAAATTAAAGTATGAAGATGATATCAAATCCAGTTGCCTCTGAAGTGCCAACGAGAAAACTTCTCCTAATCACATATGTATCAAATTTCGCACATATGTTTGATTATATGTAAATCTACACACACGCAAATATCTAAATCAAAGTTGCTTATACAGCACTAACTTAATTTGGGATTTATGTGTCTCAACTGTTTGTGTACTTTCTGTGTCTTAACCCTAACAAATAATTATTCGGGGGGGGGGGAATAAACTTAGTGCCTGGCCTTGCCTGCTTTCCTCCAAGTTCTGCATTTCATCGTTACAAATTTCATTGTTAGACATTCCTCCAGTTCTCATTTGGACATCAAAGAGCTACTCATACCCAAAATACCCGCAATCTGAAGTACTGGCTTCCCAACTTATTGTCATTTATAACTTGAAAAGATCTTTGATTTCTTGCCTACAGGAAATACTGTGGATCAAAAATCCAGCATATATATACTCCCATATATACATATACATGGGGTCCARGATTTAGGATAATAGACTGTTTGGAGACATGGTTTTCAGATTTAGATTTCATACTCTGTCTGGTGCTTCACACATTTATTTTTACTTTCACATCTGACGTGCAGCAATATGGCTAGCCAAGGTGTACRTTTAAGAAAGACATACTTTGATATGTATCTGTTCAGAAGTGAAATTCACACTGGGGTCTGTGTCCTTACAGCACTAGGGCACTGCTTCACCACTGCTAACTGCACCGCTTACTGATGGCTGGGGGCAGGGGAAGGCAGGCTCTCTAGAGCCCCTTGTTAACAATCCTGCCACCAAAGATTAAGATGATTTTCCTGTTTTGCAAACTTGGTAGAGAACATTTCTCACGTACAAAYGGAAAAAAACCCACGGTAGCCAACGTATTTCTAAAATGCCTGCTGCATGGGTCCCTAACAGCTTTGCATATATACTTAGAGTTTGTTCTCCACTTTTGTGYATTTTTTTTAAATTAGCAATATTAATAAGTTATACAACTAGTCCCAGACAATGAGATACTCACTCTGTTCAAGTTAGCAAATCATTTGCCTTGGTTTTGTTACTACTCCCACTACACAACAGCTTATGTCTCAAGCAGCAGTCCACAGCAGCTCTCAAATAGGGCAGTCAACACTAAGGTCCTGTTATTTGTATCAGTATCAMCAAAAATCAAAAACTACAATATATTTTCAGTGTATTTCCTTACAACATAATACAACTCTGTTCACACAGGAATGTATATGTTATGTATGTTTCTTCTGAGCACATAGTTTAGGACCCAATTTATATAGAAACAGCAGTTCTTTAACTGAGTCATTTAACTAGGTAAGACCTCAAGTCTTTGGACAAGACTTCTTCTCTCCAACTGAAAGAGCTAATACAAGAGAATATTCCACATTAAATATTTGCTCACCAACAGCTGCAGGAGAAATGCCTTATTTCAGTGGCTCTCCCAATCTGAACTATATAGGACTGTATTCTATGAACATATTCTGATCTTGTGAAGCTGAACAATGCAGTATATATATTTTGTTTCTTTTTTATAAGCTAGATTCCAGCTGGYCACACAATTCCATTTAGGAATTTAAATACAGCAAATGCTTATAAAACTACTGGCCTTCTCTACACCAGGAAGCGCTTGGTGTGATCACAGCTTACAGGAGCCATTCAGTTTTTGCCCAAGCAGTTTATTCCAGGAGCCCTCCGTGAAAGTATGTACACTGGTAAAGTGCTGTTTTGATGATAAAAACACCTATCTAGGAATTTTCACCAGTGCAGGATATTGGTCAGAGACCATAAACCTTCACTGCTCTGACCAAAACAGAAAGTAACAGAAGTCCATGCTGCAGGTTGGGTCAGAGGCCTAAAATGCTCAAAGCACATGGCTCTTCTTTGAGCTATGGGCAACACCGAACACTGCAGTTGTAGGGTRTGGAAAACATTTATAAAAAGCTAAACCAGGAACTCTTTTGTTTTCATATTCTCAAATTTTATTGAGCAGAAATATTTGAGGATAGTTTATTACTTTTACCAGCCACTCTAAAATGGGCCTCCAGCCAAACAGGTCTTTAAAATATGTCTATATTTTGGTTTTAAATCAACATTAAGGAAGTTGTATAACTTTTACATTACAGTCTAAGTGTCTTAGCAGCAAAAGTGACAAGTTTCAGCTGTAACACAGGCACTTTGCAAGCTACTGGCACAACTTCCACAACAGTACCAGTCGCACTCGGTACTGATCCTAACGCACCAGGGAGATCCACAACGGTTAATTAACAGGCGTTTGTAAACCCCAAAAGACTGAAATTCAGGAGATGTTTGCTGCTATCACATTAGTGACTTGTGCCAAACGCCCTCCCTCATTCAGGCTAAACTCTGTGGGACAAGACCCATCCACCATGTGCTGTTCTTGCCCTCGCAGGGCTTCACTGCACTACTCCAAGCGCAACAATTGACAGCAGTTGGAACAATACTACCGCACGAGAACTCAAAYTGTGCATTTATCAGTGGAGGGAGGAATTTTGTACCATATTTGTAAAGCACCAACACCTTGAGCTGGAGAGTGGGTTTGCTTCCTGGGTTTTACCACTGCTGTTGACCAGCCAGCTAACAATTAGACTGGCAAACTGTTCAGAAGGTTCGTCAAGACCAAGGTACTGCACTACTGAGAATGATCCTCACCTTCTTATATGCGGTAGGCATATAAATCCAAAACAAAAAAAACCCCGCTGTATTAAAAAAAATCCTGCCTTTAATTGATTTATGCGATCTGGATTCACAGCATTTAAACTTATGTCAGAAAGTATTCTTCCAATGTATTTTACTACACCTGGACTTCCAAGAAGAAAAAAAAAAAAAAAGATAAAGCAAGAACACCACACTCTACATTAGAWCTTGAAAGCTCCAATTAAAATTCAATATTGTACTTTGTATGGAGCCTCTTTACATGAAAACCCTGTCATGGTTAAGATTTAAGGTTAACCAGGTTAATAGAGTCCAATAAAATAGCTCTATTTAATTATGCCAAACCATTGTTAGAAGCCACACTAAAATCTGCTACTCATTTTTACCTGACTAYGGGGCTAAACTCTGAATCACGGTAACGCGCACCTACTTCTCGTCAACCAGAAAATCCTCCCATAAAGTAAGCTTCAAACTCTTTCCCCTGCTTCTTAAAAAAAAAGTGCATGCATTTGCACCTCAAATGGTTTCTTTCCTCCAGTCTGCTACTCCAATCATCACAGAGTCATGTGTTAAAAGATTTGTGCAGACCTGCCAAGTCACRTTCATCTGAGACACACTTTCCTAAAGTTGGGAGTCGTTTGCAAAGTATATTTAAGCAGCTCCTCTGCTACAAAGTGTTGTCACATGGCATTTTTAGCTTAAAATAATAACAACAAAATCCTAAAATCTACACATTTTGCTCAATTAAAGTTTTTTTTACGTTTTTGTTTTCCTTGTTCTATAAAGCACGACACTAAAGGTTACAATTTTTCCTGACAGCTTCACCAGCAGAACTATTTATACATATTAACGTTTTAGTTGCGCTACAGTGACACTTGGAATGAAATTGGGTCCAAATTTTGCAGTTCACTTTGTAACTGCTTAGAAAAAGCAGTCCCTGCCCCGCACAGCTTGTACTNAAAAAAAAAAAAAAAAAGATGTAAAAATAAGAGCGTCTTTAGAAAATAACCCCCAGACAGGCATTTCAAATGCTGAGGGACTCGGGGGGCTGCGGCGGGGCCGGGGGCTGGCTGCGGCCTGGCGGGCAGGGCACGTCCCGGCGGCGGCTTCCCCGCACGCACCTGCCCCGAGCCGGGCTCAGGGCAGCCAGGCCCGGCCAGGCCGCGCTCCCCTCCCCGGCTACCCCGGGCCCYGCAGCCCCGCGCCCTCCGGGGGCTATGCCGGGTGAAGGGGCCGGAGGGTACCGGCAGGCCCTGCCCGCCCCTCCCGGCCCTGCCGCGGCTCCCCGGGGCCGTGGCGCGGGCAGCCATGTTAGGGCTGCCGCGGAGGCGGCACCCCGTGCCGGCAGCGGCCGCTCCCGGGGGCAGGGCCCCTTCCCGCGGGGGCCGCCGCAGGGCCGGGCGGCTCCCCCCAGCCCCGGAGGCCGTCTCTAGGGCGGCGGAGCCATCTTAGGGGGRGGCCGGGGCGACGGCTGCCCCCGACAGCGCCTCCCGCGCCGCAGGTGCCGGGTCAGCCCCGTCAGGCGGAGCGCGCAGCCCCGCGTCCGGCGGCGGCGAGCCGGCTCCCCTCACCTCCCCCCCCGCCGAGCGGAGCGGGGCTCGCCGGGCCGGCCCCCCCCCTCCTCCCGGCCACCGCCGGCCCTCGCCCCCGTCCTCCTCGCCCGGCCCCGGGCCGAGCGCCCGCCCCGCCGCTCCGCGCTGACCCCTTCCCTCCCTCCTGCCTGGCTCGGGCGGCCCCGCTCCTTACCCCACCCAGAGGGAGCTCACCTCCTCCTCCTCCTCCTCCTCACTCCCGCCTGGAGACCGTCGGCACCGACGCGCCGGCGTCCCGGCCCCTCCCTCCCCTCGGCGCGCAGCAGAGCCAGCCTCCCCCTGCCGCCAGCCGGGCCCCCTCCTTCCTCCGCCCGCCGCCCCGGCGGCCCAGGGCCGGGCCCCGCCGCGGGCCACTCGCCCCCGGGCCCGGCGCCGCCCGACGGACCCACCCTGCCCGTGGGGCGAGGGGCCCGGGCCCGCCCGTCGCCGCTCGGGCAGCCCCTTCTGTGGGGGCAGCTCCCCGGCACCCACCGAGCAGAGAGAGGCCTCTCCGCCGGGCCTGCGGGAGATCGGCCGCCAGCCGGGGCCCGGCTGCTGAACCGGGGAATAAAAAGAAGAAAACTGACCCGAGCAAAGCGATGGAAGGGGAAACAAACCACGGGGGTGCTGTGGTGGTGGCTGCAAAGCAAGCGGCAGGGCCATTCGGGAGGGTGCAGGGATGGGTGGGAGGAATAAATAACAAGGAACTATGTACCAGGTGGACTAAGAAAAAAAAAAACACAAGTTGTTTCTCTGAGCGAGGCAGGTGAAAGGAGAGAAAAGCAGAGCTGTTATCAGTTCTATATGAGTAGGAGGTGTGTGTTTTTTCCCTGATAAATCAAGCCTTTTCAGGTGGTGTAACTCCTGGGAGAGGCCAGGCAGGTGTTACCATTACAGCCTGGTTTTTGAACCCTCTTCTACAGCCACAATCAATAACAAACTCCAGCAAAACTTTTTAGAGGAGTGTTTGTCACGCTGACTCAATTTGGTGTGGTGTTATCTTTGGTATGTAGATGTAAACTGTTGTGATTTTTTTTAATAGGAAGTCAAAGTTAGTAATATCTAATGGAGTGATAAAATAAAATTTCCAAAGAGTACAGCTGTGAGAAGCATCAAGACCAGTAACTTGAGGAATTAGGTATTTTTTCCTACTCTAGCTAATCAGATATTATGAAAGAGTGACGAGAAGGCTGATTTGCATGAGAAATACCCTTAGGATAATGCAGCATTTTGTTTCACAATTTTCTAGGTTCAAAAAGCTTAGTAAAGTTGTTTTCCAATAGTTTTCCACCCTCCTGCACCTCTGAATTCCTGATACTATCAAGCTATGGAAATACCAAAATGTCACAAGGCAGGCAGTTCTTCCTGTTATTTTTTTACCTAGGCAGAAATGGTAAGACCTGAAAATCTATTAAAGATTTATCACATTATAAATATTTTTATAAATATAAGATTTTGTCTTTCAGACATTGTCAGACAGGGTGAGAGATGAGGAGACCTTCAGTCCGGCTGAATAATTCGCCCCTGGCGTGTGCTGGAACACAGACAAACAGGATGTTTTATCCCCAATTTATGGATAGAAAAATTGAGGCGAGGAAGTGAAGGCATTCATTTTTCAAGCGTAGAAGTGCTCATTTGTAAGCTGGCAATTTAGGCTTGAACTTTTTTTCCCCTTTTTCTGAGGAAAAGCACCGTGTATATACAGTTCCCATTGAAATTACACTTGAGGCACCCAAGCAGAAAGACTTTGGCCATACTCTTTTGGGGTCCCGCAGCCCTAATCCCATGTTCTAATTGGCCAGTAATCTGTGGACGGATATTGTAACAGTTCCTTTAGAATATTTCTCTACTTCTCACTCATTTGCATACTAATGGCATAAAAATAGGCACTTCCTGCCAGTAATTAGTTGGAGCCCAGAACTTAAAGAAAGAAAAAGACCACAGCATTATGGTAGACGGATGGTACTGAGGAAGCTGCAAAAAAGAGTCACTTCTCTGGCGCTCCCAGAGTGCCTTTAATTTAGAGTTCAAGGCTGGCAACTCTGTTACCTCTGTGTGACAGGGATTAACTGTTTGCTTGGCCTAATAACTTTGCCTCTAATGAGCCCCTCTAACTTTTTTCATGGCAAATCACTCTATCTGTCCTGCACCCAGTCTTGTTTTTCTTCTTTTGCCTTTTTCCCAGAAAGAATAATGCTAGCGGTGAAGTCTGCACCGTGAGTATAGTTCCTTGTGGAGCACTGTGACTCAGACCAGCACAGTCTGATCAAGGGTTCTTCACCTAACGAGGCACTGTGCAACTCATAACCACATCAAGTCATATGAATCATAGAATCATTAAGGTTGGAAAAGACCTCTAAGATCATCAAGTCCAACCGTCAACCCAACACCACCATGCCCACTAAACCATGTCCCAAAGTGCCACATCTACATGTTTTTTGAATGTCTCCAGTGATGGTGACTCCACCACTTCCCCGGGCAGCCTGTTCCAATGCTTGACAA
>JASVER010000037.1:2363203-2391822 GCA_030449065.1 Oceanodroma leucorhoa | reverse complement strand
ATGAAGATATTAAACAAGACGGGCCCCAAAACTGAGCCCTGGGGAACACCGCTTGTGACCGGCCGCCAACTGGATTTGACTCCATTCACCACAACTCTCTGGGCTCGGCCATCCAGCCAGTTTTTTACCCAGCWAAGAGTACACCCGTCCAAGCYATGAGCCRCCAGCTTCTCTRGGAGAATGCTGTGGGAGACAGTGTCGAAGGCCTTACTAAAGTCCAGGTAGACCACATCCACAGCCTTCCCCTCATCCACTAGGCGGGTCACCTGGGCATAGAAGGAGATCAGGTTGGTCAAGCAGGACCTGCCCTTCATGARCCCRTGCTGGCTGGGCCCRATCCCCTGSTTGTCCTGCACCTGCCTTGGGAGTACCCTCAAGATAAACCGCTCCATAACCTTCCCCGGTACCGAGGTCAGGCTGACAGGCCTGCAGTTCCCCGAATCCTCTCTCCAGCCCTTCTTGTAGATGGGCGTCACATTGGCAAGCCTCCAGTCGTCTGGGACCTCCCCTGTTAACCAGGACCRCTGATAAATGATGGASAGTGGCTTGGCAAGCTCCTCCRCCAGCTCCCTCAATAATCTCRGGTGGATCCCATCCAGSCCCATAGACTTGTGAGTGTCCAGGTGGCGTAGCAGGTCGTTGACAGCTTCCTCTTGGATTATGGGGGGCGTATTCTGCTCTCCGTCCCTGTCTTCCAGCTCAGGGGGCTGAATACCCTGAGGACCACTGGTCTGACTACTAAAGACTGAGGCAAAGAAGGCATTAAGTACCTCATCCTTTTCCTCATCCTTGGTGGCAATGTTCCCCCTGGCATCCAATAGAGGATGGAGATTCTCCTTGGCCCTCTTTTTGTCGTTAATGTATTTGTAAAAACATTTTTTGTTGTCTCTTAATGACAGCGGCCAGACTGAGATCTAGCTGGGCTTTTGATGTTCTAATTTTCTCTCTGCATGACCTAACGAGATCCCTGTACTCTTCTTGAGTTGCCTGCCCCTTCTTCCAACAGTGGTAGACTCTCCCTTTCTCCCTGAGTCCCAGCAAAAGCTCCCTGTTCGACCACGCCGGTCATCTGAAACTCTAGGTTAAAGTAGCCCGTTAAGAGCTGGAGAGCTTTGGGTGTATATATGGGGTTATTTGACTTCTCATGTGGAGGTCGTAGACTTGAGTGCAAACCCAGGTGGTGATAGCTAGAAATTTTCACTGTATGATAGCAACATGGGTAGCTTTTGTTTAACATACCAGCTTTTTCAGTCAAATATGTAGCAGAAGAATTTTCTACATTGTAGAAATTTCTCCACTGCTACTCTACTGGTGGCATCTATGGCAAGGTGAAACATGGAAGCCTGGAGTTACCCATCCAACCCTGAACAACAGCAATAACTTCAATGAGACAGAGATGTGTATTTCACTATTTTCATTCCCCTAACTTCTCTGGAGATAAATATTACAGATTACATTCTCCAGGGCTATCGAACTGACACCTTCAGCAAAGAGCTAAATGCAGAAGCTCTTCCCATGGTATTACTTACAAGAAATTTCAGCAATTACTGTTTGCCATCTAAGATCGGACAATACTGATCTCCAGCGATGCAATTTAAAAGCTCATGAGATGAAACTACAGTTAATTATATATCTTTAACTTATTTACCTAGTCCAATAACAAAGTAACTATTAATGTATTAATCTCTCTAATACATTGACTGTAACTATTAGTTTCTTTAGAGCTGCTGCTCTCAAAGAACCGTGGGATGGACCCAATAAATAAGATCTGTACTCCTTAAAGTTGAGACCTGCACTGCAGCAGTAAATGTTTGGTCCCCTAACGGGATTCAGAATGAAAGCTAGATATTTATTTAGACCTTCGAGGGAATGCCTGGAGTTTACGCTCTTTGCAGGCATGAAATACCTACCTCAAATTAAGTCAACATACTCGTTGCATCAACACAACTGTGTCCGCCCCAGCCGTCTTGAGGGAGCGGCAATGTCAAACAGTTGGAGTGAGTCTTTAAATGACGTGTGAGACTGCGGTTGCAATGAAAGACTGCAGTATGGGGAGGAAGCTCCTCCATCCCTTCGACATTCCCCATGTAAAATGCTTTTCCAAGGACAGCCTTTTGTAGCTGCTCCTTCTCTGAATGAGCGAGGCTGCAGTTTGCATTGCGGCCTAATGAGTCAAGCATTTACCAAGGAAATGGGAGATTTCGGTTTAAAATCTTTTGCCACTTGGTAGGAATCAAAAATACTGTCTCCCCTGTCCCGTGACGGACTTTACTACCCTGGGTCAAGAGTGGAGAAAGGAATGAAACTTTCGGGGGGGCTGACGCTGAGCTGGCGAAAGTAAGCCAGAGCCTACACCCCAGTGATCCGGGCGCTCAGTGGGGAGCATCCTCTTGGTTTCAAACTCCACTAGAAAAGCCTTTTCCAACTTTCTTACACCTTTTCATTTCCCTTTCCCTCTATCCATCCCACTTTGTCACTTAATGTCAGGCATGTAGGAAACACTATTATGTCGTACCGAACTAACAAGTGAAATTGTGTCACACTTTTTTTATCTTTAAAAGCAAGCCTTGTGAAGCTTGTATCCACTTTACCAGTGGAACTATATTACCAGAAAGTATTTTCCTGAAAACTTTGAGACTCTAGCTTATTAAAGCACAGATCCTTAAGATGATTGGGTCTATTCTATTAGTAGATTTACAGCGTGCAGACTGGGTAAACAACAGTGACAGCTTGGGGAAGTGTATGCACCTGTTTATTAAGAAGATGTTAACAAGGGCAAATCTAAAATAAGAACATGTACCACAACCCAATTTTCAGCAAATTTTTATGCATGCCTACACTTAAGGTTACCAATGTTATTGGCAATTTCTCTCTCTCTTTTCTCTCTCAGAAGTACACRGCAACTGATGAGCACGGAGCATCTGTGGCAAAGGAAAAAAACACCGTCTTCAAATTTTGAGGAGCMAACATGACCCTTTCTGTCTCTACTGTTTCCCACCCACATTCAGTTAGTGTGAGAGAAGAAGGAAAATGAGAAAAAAAAGCAGAAATATTTTCTTTGCATGGAAAGGCCGAAGAATGTATTGTTTTCTCAATCACAAGCAAGCACTTTCGTCACCGTTTTGGTCTACATCATAAGTGACRGTCTATATTTTACTGGTATAACTTAGAAGAGGTCACATTTCTAAAAGTTCTTCTGCAGAAGTGAGTCTTCTGTTTGGATGTATGCAAATTCTACAGCGCTTATGCAACGTGTAATTTGCAGATAGGTATAAGCATACGCAAGATGGAGATTAAATGTGTATAAGCAAGTTTGCAGAATTAATCAACCAAGAATATACAAAAACTACAAATGCTTTGTTGAAATTTGGCTTWAAAAAGATTTATGAATTAACCTTCTATAGCAGCTTTCACTAAAGGATGCTAAATACACTTCATTTTTATTAATAATAGTTTATAAGATTTACATGATAATATTATTCCCCCAGAATAGCATTTAAAAAATATATCCCGATCTTGTGAGGACCTGTTGGTACTTACGCCTGTTCACCATTGCTGTAGTGGTGCTTTCCGTGAGTATAAAACACTGCCAGCTTGGAGCCCCTTCAGGATTAGATCTTAATCCCCAAAGATATGTAGGTGCTACCATCTCCTTTTTACAGACTGCAAACCAGAAACTGCATGGGTAAATGCATGCAACTTTACACATAATGTTAATAACAGAGTAAAGAATCAAAATTAGGCTCCAGACTTGTGAAGTGTATTATAAGGACARTTACGATCCCTTCTCGGAGTTCCCTTTGTGTCAGTAGTTGATGTGAGTGTTCCTGAAGACAAATCAAAGCCCTGGACCTGACTGCGAGTCCTGTGTTTCAGCGTATGGCCACATGAGCCATAGCATACATCCCTCAAACACGTTAGATTACTTCTGTTATCATGAAGCTGAAGTGAAGGGTCTTTGAATGGTTCTCACAATACAAGAGGCAAAAAAAGCAGTGTTTTACTTCAATATACCTTTTACTAGAGCTGGGTACAATAGGATGTGATTATTTTAGGAACATTAAAAATATCTACTATCTTCCTCCCATGCTAGGTAGAATAGTAGTCTGAAGTATTTTTGCTTTGTAATTTTCTAAAACGAAGAATTCTGATTTAACCTAACCTCTTCAGAAGGAAGCTGGCTGATATTATCTTACTTCCCTCTTTTCTTATTGTGGAATTGTTGAGAGAATGCCAGTTGTTGCTACTTGTCATCACAACTTTCTAGTCCATAATATTGCTCGTTAAAGACAATAAATATTAACCAGAAGACTACTTAAAAACTTAAAAACCASTATGCAGAATTCGAGTGCGTAGGTAATAACACAATGACAATATAAATCTAGGTTTGCATTCATCACTTAATTGCACACGCACACGTGTGCACACACACAAATCACACCTTCTGAAAAACAATTCTCCTTTATTTGTCTTCACAGTATTTATTCAGCAAAATTTTTAAAGATTATTTACTTCTCAGATATTAAGCTATACAAGTGAATGAACATCTCTGCTTCTCTTTCAGGGKATTGCAGCAAGAGTCGTTGACACAAGGTATTGCCAAAAGCAGGAAAGCTGGGGAGTGCAGTATGAAATGCAATGCCGAGGTTGACGATCGCTAAGATACTTTAGACTCCAAGCAGAAGGCCTGTTTCGTCCCACATGCATGGCATTAAAAGGTGTAAGGTACCGTGTTTGCCTCTGAACTGGGTGAGTGGATCCTGAGGACAGTCCTCCCGGCAATGGCATCTATTAAGGGATCCGCACAGGTTTCACAGCTGCACAGCACTGASTTAGGCGTGAGCTAATGTACGGCTGATTTCTCTCTGGGGGGCACTTTGATTCGGGGTTTCAGAGGGGACCCTTTCAGTATTCCTAATGATGTTTTTGGCTACAAAGCCTGGCAGCGTTATAGAGTTGTTGTGGACTCTGACAAAGAAATGTAGCCTAAAGAGCTGTAGCAAAAGAATTCGTACCACTGCTGCCTACTACTCAAAAAGGCAAAGGTATAAGTACACCCAAAAAAAATAAATTCAAGTTCTGTGAGCAGATTAACAAAGCTGTTTGCTATTATGGACAAAAGCTGCAGGGAAAAAAAAAGAAGAGGAAATGGGCTGTATTACTGTGAGTTGGCACAGAAACGAAATACCAGGCTGCAATTTATGTATAGTAATTGTTCACGAAGCATTCTTTGGGTTTTGATAGTGACTCATTGTGTTCTTTGTGACCTTTGATGTACAGGATGGGCTGCTAGAAGACAGAGGAAGCCACAGTAAGAATATAAAACTTTATTAACTTAAGATTTTGTTGGTTTGTTTGGGTTTTTTTTTTATTGCTCACTGATAAGTGGCATCTCTGGAAAAGACTACCAGAGGCATTTACCTTGAGTCCTCATGGTTTTTGCCGTCTCTCCCAGGCTTTTGCCGTTGAAAAAACAGTTCAGGTTTAACTGAAAAATAGCTTTGGTTTTAAAAAGGAAATTTGTTAAACAATTGGTTGCTGACGTTGATTACTGAGTTCTGAAAAATAAGATAACTGATGGAAATACTGTGTTAGTAGCCCAGATAATGAGCGGTGATAGGCCCTGCACTATACAGGACAGACGGAAAAGTTGTCGAGAAGATATTCTTCTGAGTGAATATTTTATGTTTTAAAGAAAATTATGGAAAAAGCCTTCCATAGAGTCATCAGAGTTGACACAACAGACTTCATTGCCGTTAAGTTCCATTATGTAAATCCAYGGTGATGTAAGCCAGACGCTGTCAAGTTTGATACGCCCCAAATTTGACCTAATTAGCCATTTGGTTGTTACTTTTTTCAAAGCTTGTGCACCTTGGCTCGGTTCAGGATATAGATGCTAATTGAACGCGTAATCTACAGGTGCTAAAGAATTCTTACAAAAGAAGATCTGTCCCATTAGTAATGCAAGTCAAGGCTCAGGGTCATCGGCTCGGATAGTGGGGATGGGAATAGAAATCCCATCTACAGCTCTTTTCACATCACCATTTTATTTCCAGGAGTGAAATTCAAATCCAGAATAAATCAATGCAATCTAATAGATAGTTGTCAACTGAAGCCGCTCCAGCTTCAGTCGAACAGCGTAAGAACGTTTCTTTAAGCTTTTAAAAAGCCAAGACTACATAATGCAAAGCCTGAAGTGGTTTACTGTACCCCCAGTAACAAACGTACTCCCGTGCAAATCATAGTTGAAATTTTCTCTTGTTCATAGACCCGCCGTCCAACATCCAGCCTGCTAATTTGTAGGTGACTGCCGCTGAGTGACTTGCTCCAGGTTTGCCTTTCACGTTTCCCATCTCTGTCCGTGTGTCCCCAGCTTAACATCATCTCCTTTACACTCAGGTCYTCTTCCCACCCATTTGACAAGCAGGAATACAATAACCTTTTGTCGTGACTACACCTTGGACCAGATGCCTTAATGTAAACACTCTATCTCTTCTGCTGTTTCCCTGCAATCCCCTAACCAAAATGAAACGAGATAAAAAGAGCTGCACAGCCTCTGAGTTTCCTGGCTTTTATCTTTTTATACCAAAGCCTTTGTGTTAATTTTGCATAGCTATTTTTACATGAGGAATAATATCCTGAATTACTGCTGTCACGTGCACTTAAGAATCCCACCTCACCGTCCTCAAGTCATCTGGCAACCTGATAGTGTTTCCTGCTCCTTCCCTCACAGCAGCGCTGCAGAGAGCCTTGCTAAAAGTTTCACATCTGAAAAAGCAGATGATTTGGCAACACCTTCCTATAGATATTTCTTTTTTTTTTTTTTTTAAAGCAATGTGCCTGTCTTTGAGTAAACTTTTCTTTCCAACTGTTCTTTTTTGTCAACTTGCCAGCTCGACTTCTAGTATTGTTCTGCGGAGATTGCTGTAAGGAAAAATGAAAGAGAAGAGAAAGGTAGAGAACTGGGGGAAAGGGAAAAAGGGTTCAGAGGGCATTTAAAGCCTGGGGAGCCTAGCATGGGAAGGGAGATAGGCTTAGCAAACAGGGAATAAAATGGTGGAATGAGAGATAAAACAAGAACATAAAGGATAAGGGATTAGAGAGATAAGGAGTTCAAGAGATGAAATGTGAATAAAGGAAAACARGAAAAATAAGGATGAAAGGAAAGAAGTGACAGGAGTAAGACATGTAAACAATTAGCTAAGAAAATATTCTGTTTATTTTAGTGAAAGAAAATTATAGTATYTTTATTATTCTCTGGTTTACTAGTTCAGAGGAATTTTTCAAACTAAGAGCTGACATTTGGGTAGTATTGCTGAACAATGATAAATATAAGCTTTCCAGTTGTTGAATTAACTAATTCTGAATTTGGTTAATTAATATGTCATTCAGATGACTAAAATTTGGATAAGAAAACAAAGCAATAAAAAAAATATTAGCAGCTGCAATACAAAGTGCAGATCTGGAAGAACTCTTCACAATATTTGCAGTTATATCCATCAGCTCAGCAATAATCACTCCAGCACAGAGGGACCAGCTCGCTGATGCTCTGCTGCAGATTAATACCAGAGCTAAGAAGTGCAAAAATACTTGAAATGAGCGCTGGGTTCAAGTTTCAGCATTGCCCACTGACCAGCAGAAAATTTGCTCAAGATCACGATTTACCTCTAAAAGTGTTTCACAGTATTTTTTTCCCCCCGTCTGGGTATTTATAAAGTGTTATCAGGACTCAGTTTCTGCCTGATTTGCCTGAGCTGTTCACGTAGGTCACATAATGTGGTGGAACCTAGATAATATTGCTTGTTTTCCCTGATTGTCTGAACATATATCATCAGGAAGCTGAAATTTAGTCAAACCTACACTCAATTTTTTTTTTCCCCAGAAAGGCTACATATATCTACAAGTCTAATAAGCAGCGTCAAAAAACCCAAACATTTTTTCATTGGTTTCTGTGCTTGACTCCGATAGGAAGTCACCAAGCATCTTACTAACTAGATTAGCCATCATCCCTCCCTTTCCAATACCCTTAAACTTGCATAAAATAGTTCAGGTCTATAGGGAAAATATTCCCTGAGGTCAGTTACTTGGTGTATAAAACCTAAAGTCTGCATATTCAGGAAAGGAAATTTTAAAGTCCTATAATTTGCTAGTTAACAGAAATCTCATGATCTTATTTTTTTTATATATTTTGGCAAGCAGTCATTATGCCACCGCCCTTCAGGTTTTTCTTTCCTTAATGTCCAAGGCCTTTCCTGACTTGACTGACTGTGTGCATCCCCATATCCCTCCCCAATATGCAACAGAAATGTGCGGCTGTGGAGGGTAACCCTGGAAGTGCCATCTAGTATTCTAGAGATGGGATACGCCTTTTACACGAATAGTGTGAGCAAACATAAATTTACCTCTYGGGAAGCTGGGAGGTTTAATTTTCCGCATGGGGACCCCTCTTTGTGCTTGTATTACCACCTCCCTTCCCTTTCTCTTATGCAGAAAAGACATTTCGGAAGCTTCTGAAGGTGCCCTGAGAAATGGAGCCGGAACAAACTGGGTCTTCTTCTGCTCCACAAAGGACAGGGATTCAGCAGTCAGCGGTGAAATCACTTTTTTTTCGGTCCACCCTCTTTCTTGGTTTCTTTCTGATGGGCTGAGATGCGGGTTGAGCTGCAGCGAGTTTCTGTCGGAGCACAGGGTGTCCTTTGCCTGCCGCAGCTCCACAGGCTCCTGAGCAGGTCTCGGGCTGTCGTGAAGGTTTTTGAAGATACAATCAAGGTATTACATATCCCTTTTCCTCATATTTGGTGGGACAATGCCCCAACAGGATTTCCTCCTCCAGAGCATCCACAGAGAAGAAGAGAAAATGAAGTCTCTAACGAGTGCTGGTCCCAATTCTGGTGCCATCCAGTCCTGTTAGTTTTGTCARAGGGAGAGAGATCTTAAGATTTGAATGTTTTGATTCAGTACCAAGCATGAGTTAGTCGATGGAAAACTGGATTTGCTTAAAAGCAGAGAAAACACATTAAAACAACCCTAAAACACACCTTGCATCCAACCCTGTGAACCGAGCAGCCTAAAGCACCTAAGGACTGTGGTAAGTAGTCATGTATTTACAGAAGGACCCAAGCCCTAGGTCCTCTGCCGAAGTATTTGAGGTGTTACAATGAGAAACCACCAGTAACACACAGCACCTTAAACTTCCTAAATTACATTCTGTAAAGTCTTGGCTTGCTGAATGAAAAAGGATGTGAAAGATGCGCTCTCCTTCATTCTAATTCAACCCAGATTCTGGGATTATCTGTTAAAAATAGGACAGTTTCTATTCTCTAATAATAATAATTTTCCATAGACAGCTGTTGATGTGAACCCATAGGTTCACAATAGCTCTTTTTGCAGTGGATTGTAATAACAGTTTCTTCGACTATGTCTTTGAATTCAGAGCTATAGTACGAGCTATTCACAGTGAACACTTTAATCGGTGAATTTCAGCTTTTATTCTGCCTGTAAATTGTTACAAACGTTACACGCAGACATTTGACATAAATAAACTTTGCCCTGCCGGCATGTTCATAACGTGTTTTTGCTGCGGTGTTTCAATATTCATTATTACCGTTGCACAACTGGTCACCTTGGTTGACTAGTGTTGTTTGTTCTGGGAAAGAAGCAGTAACCAAGAGGACATCCACGTCGTGGAGCCGTGATGGTCCGATGGATAAGGTGTGCGCAGTTAAGTTAGGAGGAGCGAGATCACAAGGCTAAAGAGGTTTTTAGGACTATTTTAATATTTCCTTTCCAGTTCCCTTGACTCAGACCTTGCTTGTAACATCRCTGTGAGAACAAAGAGGCCACTTGAACATTATAGGCTGAGGTCAAATTGAAAATTAATGATCTCTTATCACATTCAGACAAAGCTCCAGCTGCAAAGGGTGGGGTTGGGTGCTTTTCTGGTTTATTTAATTGCCACTGAATCAGGGCTCTGAACAGGGCTTGCCTAGTCAGAGCTGCAAAAGATGAGCTCACATGCCATTTTCCGAGTCCCTTAGCTGTGCCTACGCCAGAGCCTGGCCTGGCAATCCTTTACGTGGCTGGTATCTTTGGTGAGAGCAAACGGAGTGCAAGTTTAATATCTTAATGAAACAAATGTCAGGCATTTGTTTTATATGAATAAAACATCTTTGGCATAAACCTCGGTGAAAAACAAATTCCAAAAAGGTTGTAAATCAGAATTCAGCTTTCAGTGCGCTAAAATGTGTGTGTGAAAAATTATGCTGAAGAGCCAGCTCTAGCTAAACTAAATCGTTTGGCAATGTCCTGTCAGTGCAGGAGAGAATGGATGTAATGTGCACATATGCACAAGGAGTGACTCAGAATGATGTACAAGTGTTACTGTATYTAGTCCAAAAGAAATACCTGAAAGTCAGGAAATAAGGCTCCGCAGTTCAGCAGATTTGTCTGAGGGTAGATGTTCTGGTTTTGAAACTCTGTTTTTTCCCCCAGAGTGCCGTAAAGATGTCTCATGCAAACAAATACAGTCTGGGTCAACTGATATCTCTGGGACTATTGCACAAACTATAGTTTTATTTGGTATTTATGGGAGAAGAGTTTCAGGAAAAAAACATGACTGCTAGCAGCTTAAGGACTAAATAGTAGATTGATATCTGTAGCTCCTGGAGCAAGACCTGTAGCCTAAACACACACTCATTAATCTATATGTAAGTCCAGGCATTTTCTTAAGTAGTCACAACAGTTTAATTGCCTAGGAATATTCATATAAATGAGTTTTGTTTGTAAGAAGGGCAGCAATCTCGAATACTTCTACCAATCTGTATTCAAGCGGAGAAATCATCTGAAGTCTCCRGTTTCCTGTTTATAAGAGGACAGACAAAACACAGCAGCAGGAACAATAGCACAGGGCTTGGATGACTCTKACGGCACCTCCGAGGCCGGGTTGTCTTAGCTAAAGGTAACATCACTCCAACTTACTCTCATAGTGTAGGAGCTGTCGACTTCAAAATGATTTGGTATGTGTTTGTAAAGTCAGTGCTCAAATGCATAATGAAATGGCACCATAGAATCATAGAATAGTTTGGGTTGGAAGGGACCTTCAAAGGTCATCTAGTCCAACCCCCCTGCCGTGGGCTTCAACTAGATCAGGTTGCTCAGAGYCCCGTCCAACCTGACCTCGAATGTTCCCAGGGATGGGGCATCATACCACCTCTCTGGGCAACCTGTGCCAGGGTTTCACCACCCTCATTGTAAAACATTTCTTCCTTGTATCTAGTCTCTAGATATCTACCCTCCTTTAGTTTAAAACCATTCCCCCTTGTCCCGTCACTACAGGCCCTACTAAGAAGTCTGTCCCCATCTTTCTTATGAGCCCCCTTTAAGTACTGAAAGGCCGCACATGTACGCATCCCGTTAGCGTACTCTATTTTACTGTTAATATACACWAATTGAAAACACAACCTTGGGTCAGCTACTGTTAGGCTATCTGTCCTTGAGGGGGTTTGCTGRGGTAGCCTGCCCTTTGGAAACCTTCCAGAAGGGAAGAACATATTTTCCCAAAGACGGCGTCAGGTCCTTGTGTTCATTTGCTGGAAAGAAGTCCGGCTCTGTCAGGTATAGTGATTGAGGTTTCTTGGAAAACTCTGATGAGGAGTCTTGCGATGAGAAGACAGAAGAATGATGGAGGCCTTTGCCAGAATAGCAGATCAGATACAGCTCTCTTGGTCACCATGGTGAAGTGGGAATCCAGCTCAAATAGAGCAGCAGACTGTCTCCCGCTAACTAGACCGTGATGCTCCAGTTCATCCTACTGAAGGGCGTCTGTGAGACAGCGCTGAGCACCGCTCATGAACTATTACACAGTAGGTCGCAGTGTTGACAAATGTTTTCAATTTTTTTCTAAAGTGCCACTCATATCTGGCTCTCCCATGTTCTTCCCTGCTGCTACCCCAATGTAAACAGTGCGGGGTCGTACAGGAACCACTCTCCCTCTCTCCAAAATGGTATTGCTGGGGATCTGAGGATGACTAATCTCTCCTGTTTACAGTCTGCTAGCTGTTTGAATCCTAACATAATTTAGATGACAGGGTTCAGGAGACTAGAGAATTACATGTTGCCAAGCTACTAAGGAAAACAAAAAAAAAAGACTTTTCATGAAGTGTTTGGTAATTTCCCTCGCTGCCTGTACCATCGCAGCCTGTAGTTCTGCTACCCTGCTCTTCCCTCTTGCTTACAAGAAACACCTAAGGTATTCACCTTACCCACCTGAGACCTGAGAACAATTTCCAAGATGCCCACGAGAAGATGAAGAAGAGGAAGGAACAGAGTCATTTAATCATACCCTGGACGGACTAGCCTTTAAACAACTGTGTTGGTATGGGAGATTTCCTACAGAAATTCCCACTTGGGCATCTAGTCCTTTCTCCATACCTGTAGCATATATATATAAATATATATCCCTCATATATATATATATATATATAAACCCCCCAGCTGTATGTTCACCAACTGCCTTTGTAACTGTCCAGTGAGCACTCAGATTTTGAAAAATCCTTTTGCAGTTATATACCACTTATTTCAGTCTGCATTTGAACTCATTAAATAAATCAGAGAAAATACACAATTCTAGAAGTCCTTTTAGTCACAAGAYAGATATAGGCATAAAATAGTCGTCTATCTATAAACTGAAGCTGAAAAAGTTGTATCAGAAATGAGGTGTAAATTTTTAACATTGCACATAGTTTAGCTGTTAGAACAATTTAACATTTGGATACTACACATGGGATGTGGGATAATTTTTGTCACTTGAAGTCTTTGAAATTGGAAAACTTCCTAGAAGATATGTTCTAGCTCAACCACAAGTGACTGAGCTGCAGACTCAATAACTCAAAATTGAGGTAGACTGTGTAAATGTCTGTGATCTGCCTCACAGGGATGGTAGGCTGGAGAACCGTGATGGCCTCGAAATCTATGAAAACATTTTGTCTTTCCTGCCTGGTACTTCAAAAGGAGCTGTCACAGCACAATCAATTAAGATAAGATGAAAAAGGTGCAGCAAATAAAACTGCAGTCAATTAAAGACTGAAGGTGGAAGATGTACATACCCTGCAGAAGATGAGGTGAATTGTAGCAATTAAACAGAATGGTCCGGATAAATTAAATAACAAATCACATTCCAAATTTGATAAAAATTCCTATTTTAGATACAACACGTGAAGAAAAAGAAGAATTAAAATAGCTGTTGAAGAACATAAATACCTATTCTGAAAACATATTCAAGCCAAACAGCTGTCGTAGTAACCTTTGCAAAGAAAAGTGTTTAAGAGGATCTTTACTGGAGAATACAACATTAAGTGGTATATTTCGTCAGAAACCTGGCACTATTACTCATCTTAAACTGAAAAGATTTGACAAAAATGGGAAAATTCAGCTGTGCCAGCCTMGCAGGTGTGAGGGAAAGAAAGGTTTCAAAGCAAAGCCCATGGTGGTTTTCAACGTCGTGCCCTTTTGGAGCTCCTTGCTATGAGTTTTACCTAATGGCAGCTATTGGGTACCAGCCAGTGGATTAGCAGTGATCTTTTGAGTCATTTCTGGAAAAAATTACACGTGACTGTTTGTGGAGTTGTTAGTGGAACAAGATTTTTCCTAGACTATGCTCATCTTCTGATATTTTTTTTTTTTTGCATGATAAACTAGAGTGTTTTGTAAATGATTACATTATTAACGCAGAATGTATTACCGAGTAGTGCAGAAGCATGGTCACATCAATTTGCAGAATATGTAGAGGGGATACAGTCAATTTAAGTTAAAAAGCAACTTTAGCTACACTGTCATGTTTAAAAGCTAAACCAGGCCTCTTCTTGTCTCCATCTGTGCAYAGGAATGAAAAGGCAGAAAGATCTGCCTCTCTCTATCTAACTAGTCCAACTGCTGCCTAGTGGTTATTGTTATTAGTAAATGGAAAACTTCTTGCAGTAGGAATCAACAAGATGCTGACTGCGATGGTTTGGGCTAATTTCACGTAACTGTTCTGACAGGTACTGTTGGAAGCAGAGGTGGGCGGATTCTGATAACAAGAGATGCTTCTGAAATTAATAAACATCACTTAATCTAGATACTCAAAGCTGAGAAAAGCCAAGCACTTTCCCTTAGCACCCTTYTGTGGCAATAAGGAAATTTTGCAAAACATGTGTTTACATCTAAAATGAGGAAGACTATTAAGGGGAAAGGAAAATAATGTTTATTACGGAAAATACCATGGTAAGACATTGACACAAATAGGAAAGAAATACCTACATTCACAGTATCGTGTTTCAGTTACATCCAACGCAGGAGTATCCTCTCCGCATGCCGGTCCCGCTCTCCCCATCCCTTTTTGACCTGTGCACTGCCTTATTGCTTGTTGTCAGAATTACTGAAGTTTCAGGAATATATTCATGCAGGTCCATCTTCTGTTGCTAAGAGAAAATCCTGATAAGTTTGGTAAGATGACTGGCAATTACTTCCATACTATTTTTTGCCCTATCTCTGGTCTTAATACTGATATTGCATCTTTACCTTTAACCGTAATATGAAATCTAGGCCTTCAGCTGATTACAAGGCTAGAGTTTCTCTAGTACATGGCCTCTCATCATATACTACTTGGCCTTCTTCTTACCAGAGTTCATTTTGCCTTATTTTATGCTGTGGCATAGAGATTTTATATGCCATAGAAAACTTCTGAGTAATGGCTTTTACTTTGGCATAAGGTACAGTTCCTTCTTCTCTTCTTTATACTCTGCCAGAAGAGGTGAACGTTGATGATTGCAACTTCTCCCAGTGAATTTTTACTACAGTTTTATTACACTTTGGTCAGTTGATAAAAATAACTGCATTTCACTGCTTCTGTAACCTGAACTGCAGAAAATCTTAAGGTTAACCATCATCACACGGGGATAATGGGCAATTAGCTTTCAAGCATGGTCTGACTCATTCTCTCTCTTATAATCTCTATTAAACTATGGCAGAGAAATCCTTCAGTGCTGTTACTGGCTTATTTAAGTCTTCCCTTCCTTGTGCATAAAATCCTGTATATTCTAGTACGTGTGAGTTAAGGTTTGTCATTTTAAAAGGATTTCTTGCTTTAAACTTACTTTTTCTTGAAACCTGGCCTCATATTTAGTTCATCATAGGCTGTAAAAAAGCAGCCAGGTTGGAAGGAAATTAATATAGAAGTTAGAAGTAATTAAAACTCAGAGTTGGCTGGACACTTCTGAAAAGTGCAGATGACTACCTGTGTCCACATATGCAGTGCATTTGTCTAAGTTACTGGTGTGTGAAAAGCAAGGAACGGAACGAAAGCTCCTCTTGCTGCCATAACTACAGCAGATGCTGCTTGATGCCTGCTGTAATGCAGAAATATGCTCTCATGCTTTTACAGCAGCCTTGTCAGCCCTTTTTGTCCTACCTCTTGYGCCCTTGATTTCAGACCTCTGACCTTGCATTTCCTCTGGCATCCTATAACAAATAAATAAATAGACAAGTGGGTGATTGTGTGAGACTCCAAGTTGTTTAGCAGAGAAGAAGATACTGGAGAAGACGCTGGTCAGAGACGCTCCACAGTTGGCAGTTGAAAATTCTCTATTTCTCTCTGATTTTAATTAATAGGCTTGTATTTAAGATGAAATGTATTCAATTTGTGCACAGTGTAGAGAATGTCACACTACAAGATCGGTTATATACATAGCAATATAATTATCATTCTCTGCTGACAAATGTACCGTGATATTGATAAAAAAGCAATAACTTCAATGTACATGTCAAAATCAGCCCCGATAGCTTATTACAGATTGTTAAATGAACATAAATATCTAATGTTCAGCCTGTAATGTTCAYTCGTACCATGGCAGATGAAGGTATAGGTCGAAGAATTAATTTAAAACACAATACCAAGTCTCTAATATTCACTGAGTCTAAGCTATATCTCTTTGCAAGCATTTGTGAAAGTGTGGGGGGCTCGTTGCCCACCCCGGGGCCGAGCTGCAGAGAACTGATGACGTTCAGCTAGTTAAACCTCTTTAAGTGTCCCTGAGATCTTCTGGTTCTGGCCACAATCCGCCAGCTTATCCATAATCACCTTTCCCTGTTTCCAAGAAGAGAGCGTGGCTCTGCAGGCTGCCCGGGTTGCTGCTGTCCCCCTCCCAGCTCCCTCCCGCATCGAGCCAAGGCGAGAGCGGAGCGATGGTGCAGGCTTTCCCA
Organism: Oceanodroma leucorhoa; assembly: GCA_030449065.1. NCBI lineage: Eukaryota > Metazoa > Chordata > Aves > Procellariiformes > Oceanodroma > Oceanodroma leucorhoa. The sequence goes on along the minus strand of JASVER010000037.1, from coordinate 2,375,586 downwards.
GCGGCGAAGTGGGTGGTGGGCTGGTCAGTCTGAGTCTTTTATGAAAAAGTCTCTATCACATGAACACATTTGCTGATTATTATGTGTTTTCTAAAGGAAAGGGAAATGGGGGGCATAGCCTCCGATAGATCCCGTTTCCTCCTTCATTCATCAGCTTTCTCACCCGTATTTAGAAACATAAGGAAGCAAGTTATGAATAATCTATTTTGGAGAYATCCTAGATTAAAATAAACCCATTTCTACAGTTGTGGAGCTGGTGAGGACGTTGAAAGGCACAGGGCTGAAGTCCTGACGCAGGCGGTGGCGGGCACAAGAACCTGCCGCAGCCTTCCCCGTGTGCTGCACCAAAGGCTCGGGCATCCCCTTGGGCATTGCCACCGCAGCATCCAGCGAGCTGCGAGGAGGCCAGGTGGAGGCAACCGCTTCTCTTCTTCTTCTTCTTCTTCTTCTTCTTCTTCTTCTTCTTCTTCCTGACGAGGACACGATCGCAATGGCCCCTGTGCTAGGACTTGTGCGGCAGAAAGGGGTTTCCCACCCACGTCAGCAGAAGACAGGCTAATGCTTTTGGTTTACTTCCAGGTGGCTTGTACCTCTCCTTTGTGGAGAAGAAATGAAAGGTATATTCAGAGATGGCAGCAGCGTGATTTACTTTGGTGCTAGGTTTCTTTTAAGGCCATCAGCTGTATGATCTCTTTACATAGGGCTTTCAGTTGATTACTACTTTTCAGTGTTTTCCTGCTGGTCCTTTTTTCTTTCTTTACATTTTCTGCCCTTTCTGCTACATTTTTGCAATGAAAAATACCCACTGCAAAGAGTTTGCTCACTTGCTGTTTGTAGAGGCCCAATAAGATCAGTACCAGCATCAGCTTCCTTAGAAGAACACGGATGAACCTCTGGAGAGAAAATTCCCACCTTTTTATTCAGATGTGGCAGAGGAGCACCTAAGAGAGAAGTATGTTGTCTTCAATAACCCTTTGTGGGTTTCAGCTGACAATAATCAGGTCCCTATGCAGAAGAAATTTGTTTCACTAATAAATATTTTCCAATGTGACAGTACAAGTCCAAGTTCTCAAAAAAAATGGATTTCACTGTGAAAAGGAAAATAAATTTAGCCTGCACCAACGTGATCATCCTCCTTTGCAATCCCCCAAAACAGGAAGGTTGGATTACATCTGTTCAGCAGTGAAAGTCTACCAAAAATGTGGCATCTATGGTCTGACGTGCAGGTAGCAGAAACTTGTGCCACATTAAAGCTGAGATATAAAACCAAGGTGTTGGCTATCTATAAATGGTAAAATACTGTGGCATTTTTTAAGAGCAGTTATGTGCAACATTGTCATCTACGTCACATTTTAAAAACGTAACTACACCCCAATCACTCATATTTTTCCTCCTCACTCGGTTGTACCTTGCTTCATTTCTTTTATTGAATTATAATACCATATAGTATTAGATCCCCATATTCATCCTACTGGAGTTAAAAGCAAAGCTGTCACCATATGCCACAGAGCCCTTTAACGGTTTCCACGTTTCACTTTAGAGGCATCGGCTTTTAAGTAAAATGGCTCCTTTTAAGTGTATTGACTGGACAGACACGTAAAGCGCTTTGGGCTAGAATCCCATACATCTCCCATTATGACTCAGCTGCCCTATATTTGCAACCTTTCTTTTGTCAGATAAAAAAAAAAAAAAAAATCATCATCGTGCAGACCAACTCACCGCTAATTGTAGTCTCTGAAGAAAATTAAGATGCTATAATACACCATTATAGTCTCTACAATTTATATTAGGTACCCAGATATGTTTCCCTAATTAATAGTTGCTTTAGTGTCCAGATTAAAAATAGCTTTTAAGAGCTCTGGGTAGATGATACAGCAGTATGAAATAGCATCACACCTGTCTCCACGTTGCAGCTTCCCAAGTGTAAGAAGGAGTCAAAATTTCCCTCCTCATTAAATGAAAACACTGATAGATAGTACATCACTTGGCATCTCCAAAGTGATATACCTAAGACATACCATCTGCTACGAAGTTGCAAAAACATAGCCTGAGAAAAGTGGGACATCAAGGTGGAGCTTAATTTTCTTTAGTCAGTTTTCTGTCTATCCCGAACTTAACCGCGGATGGCGCAGACACGGCTTGTGACGCCTGTAACTGTAATGGCACAGAAAAACAGTAAGGGAGCATGACTGTGAATGCAGTCATGTAGGAATAGGGAAATTTCAGTTCTTTGCTCCCAAGACAGACACGTTTTTAGYAACCGGGAAGATATTACTTTTGAAGGTAACAGGAATCACAGCTCAGGGTTCCCCTGTCCTGGCGAGTGCTCGCAGCACTGAATGACAAAGCCATATTTCCTTTCGCTTTTTCTTTCTCTGGTTGCAGGGATTTTTTGCGGTATTGCAAAGCGCAGAGAGTCTGACTTGGGGCTCAGCCTCTGCTCTGAGGGCTGAGGGTGCTGGCTGAAGGTGCGAGATTGAAGCTTGAGACTAAGGTGACCATAAATCTCAGATGTCCTATTTGCTGGAGAAGTAGGACAGAGAGAGCACCACATAAATGAGCAGGCACCACCCTTCCTTTCTGTGCATCACTAGATTCAGACCTGGGTGTGAGAAATAAAACGAGTGAATAAAAAAAGACGGCTTTCCAGCTGCATTTGCCATGGCATTTTTTAGGCACCCTCCTTCGGCGTACTGAGCACTGTGAGTCTCAGTCAGGTCCCTGAGAGCTGCAGACAGAAATATGGGAACATTCCCATCTGCTCACAGACAGCCTTAGTCTTTCAGACATCCAGCAGGCCAGCTGGAGACACTGCTCTGCTCAGGTTGCCAAACAAATAGACAATTGGATAAAGTCTGGGAGCAGAAAAAGTGGCTCCATTTGAAGTAACAAGGTCATCCTAGTTCAGCAACATCATTTCCAGCTCATAAGCCAGGGATGCAGCAGCAGGTCTGGCACCACCAGCCACCACCACGCAGCTCCAGGCAGTGCTACCTGCATCCCTYCTGAAGGCCACCCATCTTCCTTCTGATACAGTTATTCAAATAAAAGAGCTCTGGCATAACATTCACACCTCTCCACTTTAGCTGGTGGTTAGAGCATAGCTATATTACACAGTGGATAGTCACCTGGATTCTTCAGAAATTAAAGAAAATCCCAGTCCTTTCCATCTCAAAATCCTGCAAGCAGAAAAGCCTCCACAGCTTACAGCACCCTGCTCCTCGAAGCCACCACTGATAAGTGCATTGCCTGTAAAACACACGCTGTTATCCAAAGACTGCAGGAGCCGATAGGAAGCATGCAATTGCTACACCTTCTTTCTGCATGTCTCARCTGGCTTTTCTGAACTCTTCCCGTGCACAAACGTAGCAAATTCACTGCTTTCTCCTCCCTGCTTTTCTCCAGGCCTAAGGCAAAAGCTGCTGTCGAGACCACCTGGGTTAAATTAGCACAATTAAACAGTGTTAAGCACTTCTAGGAAATGCAGTGTTGTTTTCTGCATTACCGRAGCCATGGTACGTGGCTGTCAAATTACTGTCCGGGAGCAGGAGGGTGACCGGTGGGAGGAGCGCGGAGCCRAAACCCTCGCCCGTGTGCTGCCGCTGGGTGTAAAGCTCCGTCYCCTCAGCTACGGCAAATGCCCATTAACGTGCTGCCCCTTTCCACCTTACACGTTCTTTAATTAAAGAACAGGTATTCAGGGGAGCTTTTCACCTGCCCGCCTCCAGGACGTGGCGTCGATCTCCAGCAGCTGAAACCAGGGAATTTCTGCTGCTTGCTGTGCAAGGATGGGTAGGGTCAGGATCCTCATGTGGTGGATAAAGGCTTGCCAGTGCTGGTCACTGTTTCCTAATTGTATGAGAAGTGGTTTTTTTAATATTGGCATCCTTTCTCTGTAAATAGAAGCATTTGATGGGGTCAGGTGTAAGCGCATGTAACACTGGAGGGAAACTACACAGCAGGGCTGAACTCCTCCTTCCCCGTCCTCAGGTCTCGGGCATGAGGGCCGTGTGAGATGGGAAGCTGCTGAATTGGTCCTCTTGGGCCTTCCTCTTACCTTTGAGGGTGAATAAATGAATCATGGAACACAGCATTTAAGCTCAGCAATAGCCAGTATTCCAGGTTTTCAACACATGGAGAAGATGGGAACTCTTAGTAGAGCTCCATTTCTAGCATCTGCAAAGTCAGAGGAGAAACTGAGTGGAAGAAAACATGCAAGCATCATTAGTGGAGAAAAATAAGTGTGCTTTTTCCATTTTACTAACCCGGAATCCATAGGTGACGATTTTTTTTAAGCCTGACTTTCCCTTTAAGAAAGGCTAGAAACACCCTTCAGAGACTTGTAATGAAATAACATTATTTATCAGTATTAAATATAGATAAACAAAAATGAGAAACAGACTTAATTGAAACCCTCTGTGAAATCTGGCTAATCAGTTTTCATTTCCAGGAGGCTTTAACTTATGTTATTTAATTTATTATTTATCTGTTCTATTTTGATTTTGCTTTTCAGGCCCAGCACTGGGCTTTGGGCACTTTAGAAACACTTGGTAAGAGGTTGGGAGTATCACCTCGACTTCAGTTGGGCCAATACTTCACCCGTGTTTGAATCTCACCAAGAGGCTTTGATAAGCTTAATGATCATACAAGGGTTCTCCTAAATTCACTAGTGACRCTAATCTTGAATGCAGGCACATTACAATATATTTCCTGACCACCAAAGTGCTTTTCATTTTGGACCTGGTTTTACCTCCATCCCATGCAAACACGTTGCCATTTCACTTTATTTCTTTAATTTATAGGCATCAAAGTTGCTGAATCAGGAAACTGAGGTTATAGCTGTTGAAGAAACGAATCCCACAGTGTGACAGATTGCTTTTTCGGCAGATTTTCTTGTGTTCCTCATTCTGAGTCATTGTCACACATTTTAAAGGCCAGAGTTACATATGAAGCTCTTGATGGTGAGAGCCCTTTCTTGTGGTTTCTGCAGGCAGACAATTGCCGTCCTGTGTCTCTACTGGTTGCCTCTAGCTAATGGTGCTTAATTCGCATCGCAGTACTTCCTGTGCCACTGGAGCGTGTGACATTGCCTGCCAGAACTGGAAGTGAAGTGGTTAAATTTGACTATGTTAATTGGATTCTCATTAGTCCGACAATGCTACTCATCTCTGATGAAGTGTAGCTCGCTGGGATTCCATCTCTTTATGGGGAGGAGTGAGAGAATTCGGGGGAAGAAGTAAAGTTCAAGAATCAGGAAAAAAAAAACAAACAAAAAAACCCAGATTAAAACTGGGTATAACAGATTAAAAATTTTGTGTTTAGCTATGGTGGTAGTTGGTCGTGTACTTCCTCAAAAGCCAAAACTTAAAAATGTCTGTGACATTCAGGGTAGTGGCCAGGGAAAGTAGAGCATCATTATCTCTTTAGAACCAAGATGCACTTCTGGATCTATCCGTTCAGGCAAGTATTTTCTGGCCCCCAAAAACGTGATCTGCAGTTGTATGCACAAATTTATGCTCACAATATGCCTTTGAGATAAGGAAGTCAGTTGATCCCCGTTTTGCAGGCTGAGGGGACTGAAGCCCAGAGTGATTAAACGATTTGTCCAAAGTCACATTGGAAAATCCTGGCAGAAGCAGAGAGGAGCCGCAGATCCGCAGTGCTCCTCTCCAGCTTGACACAGGAACCTTACAATGCTTAAGGAATTATTAAAAAGTTAAATGAGTTGAAACGAAAGGCTGTGTCCAGAGCTGGAGTCATCATTTGGATTATTCACCCAGTTCTTTGAAAAATACACAAATGCGGCAGTATTATGAATGCAATTACAGCCAATGGAGAATTCTCAAATGAAGGGCAAATCAAAAGGAAACCATCTATGTTTTATATTTCTGTGGTCTCTTCCATCTCAACAGTGATAGAGAGCATGGCTGCGCATACATATCTGAAACATATGTTGATTTTTGTGCTTGTCAGCTAGTTAGGCTCTGGGGGAATTCTCCCACAGCAGTTACGCTGAGATAGAGCAAGAAAGAGGGCGAACAGCTCGTGGGCTTTAAGATCTTCTTGTGTTCCTCCTCGAGATGCGAGCGGGAGTGCCTGCCCTCGTCCTCTTCCACCCACCCTCGTCCTCCTTTCACGCCCGGAGTTTCCATCCTTTTCCTCGCCGAGAGCACTCGGGAGCAAATTGTTCAGGATGGAGGGAGGTGGGCACAGATGTGACCACCTGCTGCATGTGCCTTTCTTCTCATGGGCTTTTAAAAAGGCACTTCATATTTTAAAAAGGAGGAGGAAGAGACAGTGGCCTTTGGTGTTGCTCGGCACTGACACAGCTGGAGCTGGCGGGGGTGGCGGGGTGTTATTTTTTACAGGTTGGCAACCAGACGCTTGTTGCAATGATATACTTTTTTTTCCAGAGATCGCCTGAGTGTAGATGTGCCAACACGGGTTCCGGTTTTACCACAGCTAATTCTCTTATTTCAAAGAGAGGAAATATCCTCGGACAAATCTGCTTTGTCAAGGTTGAAAACGTTCCACACCACAGATGGTGACCATAAGGTGCAAGTGAGTTTTCAGCTGAACCGGTGACACCCTACCCATTTGCTTCACTGCTGAAGATTTTAAAACTAGTTTTTGTTATGAGAAGCTGAGCAAGATACTTCTCTCCAAATGTCTCTTCCTCCTGTTAGCTCCTCACTTCCATATTCATGGCACTCCTGCTGCTACTAGCACTACCATGCGTAGCACCTACTGCAAATTGTCCAGTTCCTGTTGTTAGGATGGCAGTTCCCTTTGGTTTTTGAAAAATTCATTAAGCGAGGGGGTGGAAAGGGCAGCAGAGTCCTGTTATGGTCCAGCACCCTATTGTAGGAGGGTTTTTTCCCAGGTGTGCTCCTGCACGATGGCTTGCTGGGGTTGTAACCGGATGAGCACCTCTACTTTTATGCAAAAGCAACTGGTTGCCTTTAGATGATCTGCTGTGTTGCAGCACAAAAAACATCCTGCATGCAGAGATGTTGTTGTGGGGAGTTTCCCAGCAATGGCTTGGGGATTTTCAGGCCCTTCTAACACTGTGTGAGATTTTTCTTGTGGACCGAACAGAGCCTCGACGGGAGTGGCGATGGCAGTTTACAATAATTGGTACCATGCTCTTCTGATTCCTCTTAACTGAGGGGTTTTATGTTAATATGAGAGAACTCACCTGTGGTTGGCGGCCTCAGTAGCTGTATCTAATTTTTCACTTTTGTAAATTCCCCGATTTCGTTGTGATGCCTCTGTTACTATTTTGCGGTGCAGCCATAGATCCTCACTTCTCTTTTCTCCCTGACTAATTCCTCCCACAAAGAAAAATAAAGTTGGGGGGGGGGGGGGGGGGGGGAGAGTATAAAGGTTGGCTTGCTCCAGATACAACAACAAAAATACAAGTCTAAAAGGAAACCTGATTCTATCTCTGGGAAACTAAAACAAAAAGTAAAACTGAGTGGCTAGGTCTTCCCTCCCCGAGAAGCTCGCCTTCCTTTTCCTTGCGTTTCTTTAACTGACCGACTTCAGGAGGGGTTTGTTAGCAGAAGGGCAGCAGGCTGGGGACATAAATTACTTCGACTTCRTAAGGAAGTGGTGTTAAGTATTAAATGTGCTTTGGGACAGCTCCTGCAATTCCTCACCCTCCTCATTTGTGGTACATCTTTTTAGAGTGAAAAGCTATGTATACATCATGTCAGTGTAGTTCACGCTCCCTCTCTTCCTCATTTTGGGGCTAAATTCGATATAAGCAAGTGCACAGCCCCGGATTAGAGCTGCTACATGGCTCCCGCAAAGAGAAGCCCAGTACGTATGGGTCCTCCTCGCTTCCCTACCGTTATCCTTGCACCAATCCYAGCTATTTCTTCACCTCTGACATGTCTCCATACCACCACTTCCCCACTTCTCTGCTGTGCCTCCAGACCGTGTACCCCTTTCCCTGCTTTGCTCCATCTCCCTTTGGCTTCTCTGTCGCCGGTGGCATTCCCATCCCASCACGTCACTCTCCATCTACCTCCTCTCCTGCCACTTTCTAAAACAGCTTCAACCCCTAGCTGCTCCCTCCTGGATCCCATAACATCCCTTGTGTTGACTGCATAGAGCATAAGCTGTTTGACTTCTCTTTCAAGACCTACCATGACGTTGCCCTTCTTTACCTCTCACTTTCATTTGTCCGTTGCCTTTCTATTCAGTTTCCAAGCTCTCTCTTCAAACTTTCTCTGCTCTGTCCCTCAAATCTATCCTTTATTACGGTGTTTGCAAAAGACTTGATGATAATTTGGTCATACCTATCACGCTGACCCGTTTGTCTCGTTATCTTCCTATGTCACTTGCTCTGGTTTTATCTAGTGTTCAGCTTTATCGCAGTATCTTAACATGTACCTGAGGGTTTTGGAAGCTGTATGAGTTATGCTATTATGGAAGGAGCGTGGCATGAAAATAAAAATCACCAGATGTTCAGAAGAAGCTCACAATACTGAAAGCTGGGCCTGACTCTTTACAGATCTTTTTTTCTGCTGGCTTCAGTGGGAGCAAGACTGAAGCCAGCATGATTTTTCTCCCCAGTGCTGCTGTAAATTATAGTAGCCCCACTTGAGTCCTCTGCTTGTCAAATGCTCCGTTCTTGCCAGATCAATGGCAAATTTTTAGCTCTTTTGGGGCCCACCTTCTTCAAGCCCGTTGACATGATCTGGTTAGTGGAAAGAAGAAAGATCGTCTCTGTGCATACTCAAAATAACCATATTAACATAAACTGTGAAAGTATTGTAAATAGGTGCTTCCACTGCTGGAGGAGACATGCAAACTATTTGCCATTCCTTATACAGCATGTAATTTAAATATTTTAAAACTTGAAATAAATTACTGATAATAAAATTCAACAGTGTAATACTTCTTTGAATATTTTAAATCAGATATAAATTGTTCAATGAAGTTGATCTAGTCTTAGCATACTTTTCAAGAGATTTAACAGTGCATGATTTAAATGTATGATCCCGTTCTGGTATATTGTATGGCTTATTACATAGATTTAAACAGTCCTGGTTGGGATGAAGGTTTCATAGCTCTGTGTCTCTGTACTTTGACAGATACATCTGCTGGTCCAGCAATAGTTTCTGTATGCAGTGTTTGAATTAAGGAAGCTTAATTTCTGTACAGCAATGGTTAGCTGGCATAGTAGTGCATATTAAGCACGTTCTTCCAACATATATTTGTGACCATTTTGAAGATCCTTTTACATCAGGGAAGAATTAAATCTATATCCAATATATGTTACTAAAAACAATGTTAGTGCCATCTTTTGGGCAAGATTTTAAAGCACATAAGTCAAGAAATTTGATGGTCTAATTCTACAGTAGCCGTTCTCGAGACCATTTATACAGCTCATGTTTTCCAAGTGAATATGCTTAAGACAAATGAAAAAGCTTAACGACACTTCTGCAGTGATGTTATTTCGGGTTGCAGAGCAGTCAGGCAGTATTGAAAAGTAGGACTTTTTAATAGTGTGTAGTGGTGTCACTACTTCCAACTTCTGACTCATCAGTAACTATTGCCTATTTCTCAAGTGGAGGATTTTTTCTGGTAACTTGATGTTCTGAATGAGTTTATAGTAAACGCTGAGCCAATGTTAACTCTGAGTAAGACAACAGCTTTGATAGCATCTACGTTCATTCAGTTTTTCTCTTTCCTTCACATATTCTTGAGCTCATCAGAAACTTATTCCTCTAGACTATTGGTTCTGTTGAATACTGAACAGACCATGCATCCCAAAWAAAGATATTTTGGCTGTAAAATAGAGCTATCTCTTTAGTTGATGAGACGAAAAATTGGGAATATTCTATAATTTCTAGAGTTGGTCTTAGACAATGGACCATCTTAGGAAAAAACAGGATTGGTCCACTAAAACCAGAACTGATGGTTATCTWTTACATTAGTCTGTTATTGTCTAAAGCTTACACCATACGCTTAATACCAACACACAGAACTTGTTTATTCTGGATGTAAGAGCCACAAGTGAATTTTCAGTTAAGGTTCAACTAAGATCTTATAGCTGTTTTGGATTTCATTTTATTGGCTTCAATTAATGTACATATATTTTTATGTCTATGTAGCTCAGGAGTCAAACAAACAGCTCAGTCTGTTTATTTAAGAGATTGCATCATCACACATCTGACAAATGCACTCGCTGCATTTACAGCATCATCGCACTGAGTGCMTTTATTTGAACTTTCTAGCATGTACATGGGATCACACATTCAGATAAACACAGCTGTGTTTATTTCAGGCTGCACAACTCCAGATTGTAGATGTATGTCTGGAGCCAGTGGACTGCACATGCACTGTACAGGATTTTCAAACTCTTATAGCTTCATTATTTGTCAACCAAATGTCCAAAATACATTGAAGGCTCTTATCTCATTCGGACCTGGGTAAAGACATAAAAGGAGACCTTTTCATTATGTGCTTCAAAATAGTATAATATTTGCTGAATACTTTATTGGGTGAAAATATTTAACCATCTTTGTTAAGAATTAATATCCATACTCCCATTTGGCTGGACACGTACGCATGAATGTCTTCATTTGTCTCTGTCTTGAGCTTACAAACCGCTCCATTGACTTCAGTGTTGTTGCTCTAAGATCATGATGGGTTGACTAAGGCTCTGGTTTTGCTTTTACTATTCAGGCAAGTAATGTTGCTCATGTGAACTGAAGTCAGTTGTTTAATGACTTCAATGTTTGCAGATTTGGGACTAAAGATGTTTCTTTATTTGCAATATGAATGAGCAAACCTGTTCTTAACAGGGGAAGAAAAGAACAGCATTGTGTGGCAYGGCAGTGCTTGGTGCTGTGACATTTTAAAGTTGCCATTGTGATAATTAAGGCCTTGATGATTCAAAGTCTTGAAATCAGATGTTGAATAATCCCCYGGTGTTACTCATGTGCTTGCGTTGAGCTTAGGTGTAATWTTTTTGCATTCTTTTGTAAGAATACTGGAAAAGGCACGTCTGACCCAAGTTCACAGCTCCCTACCTTCAAACACTCCTGCRTCAAAACATGAAGAACTTCACCAAGAGCTGTGCATGCTCAGGCTTTGAGTGTTAGACCCAAAGTCCACACAGGACTGAAGTTGCTACATGTACCTATATACTGAGATACTTCCACACTCAAAAAGAAGAAGAAAAAAAAAAAAGTTGCATTAGATAAGACCTGCTTTTACACACCAATAAGTCAAATGCATTTAAAAAAATCTTTTTCTTCATCCTAAGTCTGGCTTCTCTTTCAGTCTTAAATACCTACCAATAGGGTTTAATAACGAATGTGTTTCTTGCACTGCAGGTCCAAGGCTTATTCTCTGCTGAACTGTGGTTCATGCAGGTACTAAGGGTAGGTTTGAGACAGAATGAGTAGATGTTCTCAATTCAAAATTCTTGGACTAGCCATGGATTATAGAAAGTCATTCTCCAGGACAAGTTTGAAAATGCTTTGTGCTGTACTGTGTTCCTGGTGCACAAGAAACCCCAAGAGAACCTCAAAGGCTCAACTCAAGACCAGGAGCTGACTGATGAATACTTACCACTGCAGGAATCCAACAGAATAACTCTGTTCTCCTCCTGTTCCTGAAGCCAGAACAAGAAAAATGAGTGACTTTTGATAATGTCTAGCCCTGTATAGTGTTGGTAGGATAACAAAGATCCACAAAAACCTAGGTCACATGTGAGCACGGGCACMCACGGAAAGCAGTGGGCACCCTTTCCAGCTGGAAGTTGGTGAAACCTGGCCGATTGCTCTGAATTTCGGAGCGTGAGAAAGCAGGACCAGAGCTCACCCATGCAAAGCCAGAGAAAAGAAAACCAGTGTGTCACTGTTGCTCGCATTTTCATTGCRTTAAAGCCCAAGTTAATGAGTTAGGGAAAGCAGCATTTGGCCCAGAGGCAGAAGAGCCACATTCCAGCACGGAGATGTGATGCGGGTATGCAAATCTGAGCTAATTGGATGTAGGTAACCCATAACCGTCATAGTGTCAACAGTGGGGCAACACAGCAGCAAGCCCCCAGAATAAATATCCACAGTGCACAGCTCATTTGTTCATTATGACCATTCCAAACTGTTTGAATTAAAGCAAGCTCAGATTTACCTTCCCAAAGYGCAACCACGTGTCCTAACTGCTGTACACCTTTGTTTGAATTTCTGGAAGATCTCTGCCTTGAGCCGTGTGTTAACATCTGGATAAAAATAAATGCAAAAATGAATCTTATGTTCCATAACTGCTGAATTTAAGAGGAAAAGTGTGATTTGGTTACATTTAATGTCYTCCGCTTTGCACAAGAATGAATGATTAGGACACAGTATGCAGCCTAGCCARGA
>JASVER010000037.1:2333203-2358203 GCA_030449065.1 Oceanodroma leucorhoa | reverse complement strand
GTTGGTCATTATTTTATATTTCGTGCTATTTTTACGCATATAAAAATGCTGGTATTCGGTGCCTGAAATGCGGAGCCCTGCTTTGCAGGTCTTATTGCTAGAGCGGATCGCTGGGAACTTATTAGTGAACTGGCCTGATTCCTCAGGCGTATTTATCATACTTAGCTAATGTGGCATGTGACCAGAACAGGAATAAACTTCACACCAGAGCCCTCCCATCCTGTCAGTTGTAAGACTGTGGTATTTTGTTAATTCTTAAAGAAGCAAGGGCAGGGAGAGGAAAAGTACAGTGGAGGGTAGGGGAGAAAACCCCAACCGAGACTGAAGGGCCGGGAAGATGGGAGACCATCACTGGCAGCACCGGCACGGAAGGAAATCCAGCAGGAAAAAAAAATAATGTTTTCAGACCACTGAAAGATCTCGACTTCCAGTTGCTCCTTTATGAACCAGATCTGCTTTCTTTTCCCCTGCAGTCACTGCCGGGACTCGAGAGCAGGGAAAGTCAGGCATAAAAAAAATTTCACTTCCATAGCAAAGTTGCTAAGAACGAATACCAAGGAATATGCTAGATTTTTTTTTTCCCGATCTAGTCACAGCTACCTTCAAGTCCCACTGTGAAAGTTTATATTTAATAAGGTGTGATTAACGAATGCTCAAGGAAGCCAAAAATTATATGTTATGAAATGAAGGGGAGATCTGGCAGGAAGGAAAATACAGGAGAAACCACAGATAGAATAACCCAAGTGACAGGGAAATTAGTGGATGCCTGGAAATTGGGACTCAAACTACATTTCTTTGTATGAGAGTTTCCTAAGTTTGCACACATACAGGGTTTCTTTTTCTTCTTTATTTCCCTTTGCAGTAAAATTGAAAATTCAAGCTTGATATATTGAATTATAGCAGTATTGCTTTTGTGATCTGTTTCCTAAATATGCATTTCTGCCAATTTAACCTGTTGGTTAAAAGTCAAGCTTGAAGAAAACTTGGGGCTTTGAGCTGTACGTGTACTTTGGCTTTGAACCTCCAGCCTTGACCTGGGGGTGCACCAAATCCAGAGCTGGGAGACAGCTGCCTGCGATTCGGAGCGCAAGTTTTGCCACGATGGGGAAATCCCACAGTCTTAGCTGGGGAGATTTTAGCACAATCAAGTCACTTACTCAAATTAGCTTAAAGTCCCAAAGCACTCTCGACCTAAGTGCTCCTCAAACCCCAGCGCTGCCAGAAGAAAACCYTCACGGGTGAGGTAGGAGCTTTCCCAACGCTACCAACCACCCAGCTGGATGCACCAGATACGCCTGCCTGCATCCCTGCCTCATCCCAGCTGTCCTGCTGAGCCCACTCAGAGCAACACGCTACTGTCCCTTTGCTAGTACCTCCATAGTCGCTRATTTTGTTCCTCTTTTGTTCCTCGCAGACCTTCTGCTTTTCCTCGGCACCTTTTTTTGTGTCCTTCTCCTCACTGAACTTCCTCCCACGCTGTCTCAGTCCCTCCCTCTGACTTACTTTTCCCTAACATCAACAAGCCCAACCCTTGTCTTGTTCCTCTTCTCTACAACGCCGCTCCTTCTCCATTACTTCAAATTTCCAGATTTTTTTGATGCATACTACATTTGATGCCCACTACACCCTTCTCACCCCACRTTTCCCTCCTCTTCACGCTGTGCTCCATCCGGTTGCCCAGCACTTTTCCTCTCCTCAAAGAGAAGTCAACCACCTCCACTGCTTCTCATCCAGGCTTGCCTCCACCTGCCCTTCCCCAGGGCTGGGTGGTGTGTTCGTCCCTCAGTCTTTGCCTGCTTTCCTCATCCCTTGCACGTAGCGTTCATTCAACGCTGCGCCTCCTGCTCCTGCTACCTGGGGCCTCCCCCCAGCCAGCACAGAGGTAGCCTGGCAGGGAATCATCCATATTTTATAAATTAATTCAGAAATGAGAAGATTAAAATACTTCATATTTTCATGTTAATTTGTATTATTACTAAAAAGACTAYACTAGAGCTATTTAGTCTACCACATCCATATCAAGGACTCAGTTTTGATCTGAGGGAACATGACAGCTTGAGCAAAGTTCTTTGTTCAGACACCCCACAACATACCTTAGCAGCGCGCAGTGTGCAGCTGTTACAACACTAATTGAAATATGTTTTTAAATGTATCGGGTTTCCGAACATTTGCAGAAGAATTATTTTTTTCCCCCGTGTGCAAAACCCAGTGTTTCAACCATTTAAAAGAAGTGCTTAATCCCTACAATGCATTAGTAGGCCATAAAATAAAGCTGAAGTAAGATATTTTACACTGGGAAGGGGGAAAATTTTACAGTTGTAGGTGGATGGGGAGAACCTACAACTGTAGGTGGATGGGGAGAACCTCCAATTGCAGGTAGCCCTGGCTGCTTTATCAGCTACTTAGCTAACACATAATAAAAGCATTGTCATGCAGTGTCATAACATCAGTGGAGTAGAGATGGGTTGAAAGGAAGCAGATTTGGCCATCCTACCCTACAGTTTTTACCCAGTCTCATCTGGGATGACCTGTGTCGTCCATGGGGGATGGAGCTAGGACAGAAGGACCCAAGGCAGCTCACGGGAGGGCTCACGAAACACTTGTGTGTCATCAGGTGGATGCCTGATGTAGATGCYACATTTTGCAGTGAAACTAAATGATAATTCCCTTTCAAATACCTAAAGGAAATGTTTGGGCTTTTTTTTTATTCCACCATCTGCAAAAGGGGTACCCACAGCGGCTCACGCTCAATTTGCAGAGGGGAAATTATAACTAACCTGTTTTCAAAGTCTCTAAAATTGCATTTCTCTTAACACAAAACAACAGAAAAAGTCTCTAACAGTAAGTATCTCTGAATCTTCCCGGGCTAAAAGTCTTTGACTGAAAAGCTATGCGTTTCCCTTTTGCAGTGGTGTAAAAGTCATAAGACATCAGATCATAAGCTGTCACTGGTCCCAGACTAAATATCACCCATCCTTTGCCTAAGGCAAGTGGGTCTTTCTTCCACGGGAGGGGGCCAAACAGAAATCGCACTCTTTGGAGGAAAGAAGGAAACATTTTTGTGACAGTTTGTTTTTATTTTTTAAAGGCAGTTCTTTTGAAGCTGCTTGGGGGTTTGGATGTTAGATGTAGTCCCAATGGAGATGGATTAGCGGCCAGAGCACAGCGAAGCGGTCAAAGGTGCAAGATAAATGCAATTTATATATAATTGCCCAARCTGCACCTGTTCCGTTTTGAATAAGAAACCTTGTCTACAGAACAAATTTCACAAGCACTGAATATATCCTTTTTTTTCCCTTTTCTTTATTTGAGTGTAAAATGGGGAATTCTAAACTTGTATCAGAGTAAAGCAAGAAAAAATAACCTTTAAATAGCATGTAAATTTTTTATGAATCAAGCTCTAAATAAAGTAAACTCCTGAGCTGGGAATTCAAAATACTAGCCAGAGAGCGCTGATTTGCTACCAGGCTCAAGAACAATATTTAGTTTACAGAATCAATCTGGAAATAAAACTAGTGCTTGCATCAGCGTGAAAGCTACAAAAATAAAAAAGAGGTCTTAATAAAATATACAGTGGAAAAGGAAAGGATGAAAGCACTAGCACAGCTATGAGGCCCTCGACAGCCCACACAAGTAATAAAATAGAATATCATGTAATATAGAACAACAATGAAAGGATTTAAAATTTCTAGGTAGGATTCTGAAAAACTGTTTCCAGCTTTTGTTGCAGARCAGGCACGCTGCACGTTTCCTTGTGAAGCTACGATAAAGCTGGTGTGTAGCAGACACGGGCATTGACGATGGCAGAGCAAACGCTAACCTTCACCTTACTCCTGAATCAGCCCAACGCAGCGTTGATGACAAAGCCCSGGCTGTGTTGCTATCCAGGAGCCAGGATATTTCTCTATTTTCCAGGTGCTCCCTTCTGTTTGYTCTCCTGCTCACTTACCCGCTACTGCTTTCCCTCCATATCTGCAACGCAATGATTTTTTTCTTTGCCAAATGGCACCAATGCTTTGCCATGAAGGCAATCGTCCTCTTCACCKTTAGTAAGGAAAGTATCTTGAACCTTGTGCTAAGTATCTTGGAGAAATCTGAGATTAGATGCATGCAAATGAAGTGGTATCTGCTCAACTAATTTCAGCCTGACCAYGGTTAGGATGGGTTCATAAGACTCCACAGGAAAATAAAGTGAGCACTGAATTCCTGTGCTACCTGCCATGCTCTGCACCCTAATTACAGTGCTGCATCCTCTGGTTTTAAAGAAATAGGATCTTGCAAAGCTCAAACTCTAAAATGGACACATAACTTCTCTTAAAATTAAATGGCATCCCAAGATTAACTTGGCAGAATTTGGCCTTGCAGCAAGCAGTGGCCTCTACRCTAAATTTCAGTTCAGCCAGAACCAATGCAATTCGCTCATTGCAATAACACAATCAATTYTCCTTCTCCGCGTGAATCTAGAAGCGATTGCAAAATACCGCTAATACTGCATGAGTGAAAAATTATGGATTGTGAAATTTGGGCCCCTTTTTCTACTGTGCTCAAGCTGTGTCAGGCACAGCGTACAGAGGTAATCACAGAGAGCTCCTTGATCTGTGGCCGCATGGTCCTATCAAAAGATCTTGGGTTTGACACAAAGAACCAGCCAAATCCCGTTCTTCTTCTTGCCCTGGCAGGGAAACTCAGCTCCACCACAGTACCTACAACATTCCCCTTTTCTCCTTTACAGTAGTTGGTGTTGCACATGATTAAGCCAGCCCRTGTAGTTCTACACGTCAATGTTACTTTTTGCCCCAAATAATTTCTCAGGGGTAAATCGTAATGAGCTGCAAAGCAGGAACGTGGCCTCTGTCTGGTTCTTTTAACCCCTGTTCTAGCATTGGTTGCAATAGGTATGTGGACCATGAGAAGTGGTGACAAAGAAAAATCTGATTGTTCAAATATCAGAAAAAAGRCCTAAAAGAGCACATAGATTTTTTTACATAGGAAAAAGGACATAAGTATAAACAACATCCACTATTYGTGCTTTTCCAGGAAAGATAGGAATTGTTCCAATTCCTCCTAAAATACGTTTTTAATGAAGTAAGAACGGATCATGATCAGCTGGTCAGAAAACAGCAACACACTCAGAAAAGAAGCTTTTTCTCTTTTTCAGGTTTCAAAAAGTTGATTGAAAAATCTGGACCTACTCTTACAATGACCCCAAACAGAGATGATGGCTTTATTTTCAATTTGGTTCCTTCCACTGAACACAGASTACAATTTTGCACCTATGTTATTAATGCAATTACAAGCTTTTTCCAAAAACTATCATCAAATTAATTTGAAATTCACTTAACACGCACGCTAAGCTATTAGCCAAAGTCCCAGTGCAGTGTGCCTCCTGAAGGCTGTGAATGACTTATGGAGGCTAGCCCAGCCAAGGTCTTCAGAGCTCCCAACCACCTCTACCTAACGTTAGCGTGACRCGTGGAGGCTCCATAAAAGCAAAAGCGTCCTTAATAATACTTCACACTTTATACAGCGAGTTCCACTGCAGGATTTCAGCCTGCAAGAATTGAGATTTACAACACCCCGGAGAGGCGGGCTGGTATCATTTCCCTCTATTTCAAAAATGGGCGAAGGTGAGAGAAAGACGAAGTAATTTGCTGAAATTCGCAGAGGAAGTCTGTGGCAAGGCAGAAAAGAGCGCGGCGYGCTCGGCCTCAGCCTTGTGCCTTTGCCACAAGACCATCCTTCCTGTCTCTAAATGCCACGCTCGAGCTTGATGATGTTCTAGCGTATTAAATATGACACCGGATACATGTTCTGGATCATAAGGCTGAGTCCCATAAAATTGACGGACGTAGAGTTGAGAAGCCGAAAGGGACAGAGCAAAGAAGGAGAAAAGTCCCTACGTGCAGCTGTGTGGTGTTTTTCGAGGCAGCAGGTTCCCGTGCTGCTTAAGGACCAGAACATATTTTTGCTTTTACAAATGCAGTTTATTTTGCAAATCAAGGTGATTGCACACATTTCAGCTTGTCAAATTTTCAGCCTTTCAACCATATGTCTGTCGACCTTATGGACTACCAACTTTATGGGATTCAACCATATGTCCAGATCCCGATATATATGAAGGCCAGTTCTAACATAAGAGCTTTACGGTAGTAGTGTAGTAAGCCATAATGTTTGCAGATGGCTGTAATAAAATCATTCAGGAGAGGAAAGGTGCAGGGACGTAAAGCCTTCAAAGCTTCTTCTACTGAATAAACAATTCGATCTGAATAATGTAGTGGGAAGCACATTCCACCAATGAACTAGCTGATCTAGTCCAAAATGTTGCTTTTAATTTTCTTTCCTAATCCCACATGTATTTTAACTTCCTTTTTTATTTTCCTGTGTGGGATTAGCTTAAAATTTGGAAGAAAAGTGTAAGAAGGAAAAATAACAAAGTAAAGAATTTTTTTTTTAAAGGCCCCGTCCACTTCTGAATTGTAATTTTTCATATGTGAAATGCCAAATGGTTATGTGCGGCCTGGAAGATGTATTAATAGAGAGGCATAAGTTTTTTACCATCACATGGTGAGATTGAAGGATGATGTGACTTGCTTCATTTCCTGAAGTGGGACTCAGCTTTCAAAGTTAAGGAAAGTTTCCTCCTGAGTAAGCTTTTTCTAACTCTAGGAAGTTGGAGTTTGGTTTATGTCCTGCTGCACAATAATTCACGTGATAATTCACATTCCCTTTGTCTGACACAACTTGATATCTCTATCATTTGAGGAACTCCGGTCCGGCTTTCCCCTAACCGAAACGCGCTGAGCCGGTGCGTCCCCCTCGGAGAGCTCTCCACCCCCAGGCTCGTGCCTGTCCTGGCTGGCAGCGGGCAAGGGAGCACTGCCTGCAAGGGGAACCACGGCCAGCATAGGTGTGATGGAGGGCCTTTTTCAAACCCAAATATTTTTTAAGCTGGCAATCCGCGGTGAGCTCTGGCAAGCTTCCTTGAACGAGACCAAAATCAGCTCCTACTCGGGAAAGAAGGAAACCTTCCCCGGACATTAACTGAGAAGTGAAAAAGCGAAATGCAACCTGCCTGCGCTGCTGGTGTGCAAAATCACGGCGAGAGCAACCCCCGCGAGCTGTTTACTTTGAGATAACTCGGCCAGAGCCAGCTCTCACGCTGCTAACGTCAGTGGAAGTTTTTCTATTGGATTAAATGGTGCAGGGTCAGATAGTGTCTAARAAACGAGAAATAGGTTTCCTTCCCATGCCAGACTTTGTGTTGACCAAGCTGCAGTTCTTTCTGAGTGCTAGGGCCTGCCTTATCTGAAGAGGGCTCATCCTGCGGGATGCTGACCGCCACAATTGCCACCGCGCTCAGCATGACACCTTGCATAGCACCTGCCGAGATTCACCCCATCACGTCCAACAGCCCTTCGCCAAGCAATAACCATTAAAAAAAAAATAAAAATAAGTCGAAATACACAAAAATTATTTCTTCCCTGTTGAAAGCCTCAGCACCTGCCAAACTCTGCGTTGCACGAGTGTGCTCGTGAAAGACTGTGAAGAGCGTAGCACGGACCCCAACCCTCCCCTCGGCACGTGCGGCCGCCTTACCTGTGTGCTCGTATTTGTGTCGCAGCAGGGAACTGCTCTTCTGGAATGTCTTGTCACATAAGTCACACGCGTACATGCCACTTTCCGTCTTCTTGATCTTCTTTCGGGACAGACAGGAGTCAGAGTCCGTCATGTCGTCGAGGCCGGACATGTAGTCTGGGGTTCCATCAAGCAATTCTCCCTGCGAGGGAACCACCCGTCAGCGACACGCGCTTCCACCACCGCTCCTWCCCACGGAGGAACCAACCACCCCAGAAAAGTTAAAATCATGTCTGCTTAGGATGGTGGTCCCTCTTAGCTTAGGGACCCATTGGTAATGAAACTACAGCTGATGGGAACTATGGAAATAATGAGGAGCCTTCTACTTCTACACCTTGAACCAACTTTCTGTCTTTGAGCACTCTGCAATAATATGATTTACACAAGCGGACAGTATTTATCGTATCAGCACTAAATATTTCCAAGGAGCAGAAAATGCAAAAGGGAGGCTCTTCATGGACGGCAAAAGGCATTGTAATGTTTTACAGGGGTAAGCGTAAGCAACAGCTGAGAGATCATTCCTTTCAAAATGCTGAAACTTGGATATATTCTGTATCTGTAGAAAGGTTTTAATTGAATTTTATATTTAGGTACAAATGTTATTATTATGCAATCCATTTAAATGTATGTCTCCCGACTAAAGGCCTCAAGCTATATTTTTATATTTAATTTTGTAATTTGAAATAGGGAATATTAATAACACTTTTTATCAATGTTCTATCTATGTTAAAACAGCCTTCAGCATTAAGCAATAATGAATGTGGATCAGTAAATTATTAAATTTCTTGATATTTATTTTGTCTTGATCCAAAGAGAGTGCAAACTTGCATGATAACATACATTCCCATTTGCTATCACACAGTTCGGTTTTCTTAGACTAGGTTTGCACTAATTAATATTAGAGAAGATTAAATAGGCTTAAATACATTTACAAAGAGGGCAGATGTACTGTAAATCGGAATAGTGGAACAGCTGTTATGGAGGTGCAGTGCTATTTATGCTCCTATTGTGCAAAGAGGGATTACAGCCTGTAATGTAAAACCCTACCTGATTTTCACATCTGAAACTATAAAACATTTATAGTCAGTAAAATTACTAATAGATCATAATAGGACATAGGGGAACATGCACAAATGTAAAAAAAAATTATTAATCTATAATCGGTTAATCTCATTTAACTAAACTCTGTACATTATATCTGAAAACACCCAGCAAAACGCTATAAAAGTATGTGACTTCTGCAGAGCAGCTCTTTGCTATAGGCATGCAAGGGGTGAAATCCTTTGCTACTCATGTATTGACTCTGGGACGACCTGAGAAAAGGATTAATGGCTGTACCCAGGCACAAAGAAGTGCTGACCCAGATTACGTGTCCACGGAAAGACTTCGTCTGCGATTAAGGGCCCTAGCTGCTACCTCTCCAAATAATTTCACTTAATCTCTGGTTTTTTTCAAAGCTGTTCCAGATGACTGGTGGGGATTAGAGGACTGGTAGTCTGGGAAGGGCAGTAGGTGGGCTGAAGGAAGGGGCTATGGTGAAGCAACATGTCAATCTTTCTCATCCCCCAGACATCCTTGAGAAGAGAGAATGCCTTTCCCATGCACGGTGCGTGAGCAATCCCCCAAAAAAACACGGAGAAGGAACCTTTGAGGGCTTTCAATGGGATAGAGCTGCTACAAGGCCATGTGGACCTCTACTTAGAGGGCTACCGCTTTGCGTCCAAAAGTGGGGRTGATTCCCAAGAGGTCTCCCATTGCTCCTTTCCCCCGTGGCGAAATGTAGTTATGCTCACTGTGAGGGGAGCCCTGCAGAGATCAGTTTCCCTACAAAGTTTCCTTTTTTTCTTATTTTATTGCAGGACGGGATTTTTCATGAACRTTATTATTATTTAAATACAATTCTCATAAGGGATGACTGAGCTCTTAACAGAGTAAAACCATAAGCATTATGCCTATTCAAAGGTATTGRTACTGCCTCTGAATCCAAGTAGAGGTACTCCTAAGGTAATTGCAATTTGTTTTCCTACCCCACTGCATTTTTGCAAGTTCAGACTAAAATCAACYCCGCTAATTTTGTTGGAAATGCTGAATATAACTTTGGACTTTTTCTTCTGTAAGAGGACACATCACAAAATACTAAATTCTAGCCTTTCAAAAGAAAACGGTTGCAACGATTTACCTGAAATCCTTGTTTCCGCTGGTACTTTCTCCTTTGCTGCATATCAGCAAAAGTAGCTGCTCCAGTTGGGTAAGTATAGGCCATATGTGGTAGGAAGCTCATCTGATCTAGTCCTGGGTATGGTCGCAGCCCAGGAATACTGGTCTGGACTGGTGGCATAAAAGTGGCTGGGGGAAATGCGCTCTGTGGTGGAAGTGTTGTGTATAAAGGTTTGGCACTAAATGGGTTCATACCAAATACTGGGTTAGTGCTTTTATCCAGATTATTTGAATTAGAAAACTCCTTCTTGATAAAAGTCAAGTTCAGTGGCTCATCTGAGTTTTCAGATGATGAAGAAACACTGTTGTGTTCTAAATTTACACTATTAGATTTTGTTTTGTTCTTTGTGGCTATAATACTTTTGGGTTCCTTCATTTGTTTTGGTAAAGACAAGTCCAAAGGCTCAGCCTGAAGCTCCTCAGAAGAGAAACTGTTTGGAGTGTAAGAACTACTGTGGGAGTTTTTAGAAGATGTGGAAGAAAGATTTAAAGGAGAAGGAGTATTGCTCCTAGAGTGGTCCAATTTATCAACTGGTTTAATATTGGTAAAATGAGGAGGTTTTGTTAGCCTGAGAGGAGTATCACAATTAGTAACACTGTTATGGAGTTCAGCTATAGATGGTGAAGTTATAGAGTCCACAGGCTTTATTGGAGATCTGGCTGACAAAGAGTCTTTAGTGGGAGTGTTGTTGGTGGCAGCCAGCGCCACCTTGGCACTGGCCCTTTCCAGTGATGGTGACCTGGAACTTGAATACTGGTAGACTTTTCTTTGTTCAAACCATTCCTTCACGAATTCCTGAGGAAGGCCAACAGCAATGGAAATTTTCAGTAGTTCATCAGAGTTGGGTTCCATATTCATAGCATAATATGCTTTAAGTACAGACATGTGGTCCTTGTATGGGTTGATGGGGCTAGTCATTCCTTTCTCAGAAAGTACTGATGACAGCAAGAGGGTTTGCTTATCAAACACTCCAGGTTTGTTGGGAACCATGTTCTCGTGAGGCTGAAGGACTGCCTTGATTTCTTCGTTCATTTTACACAGGTAACGCTCATGCTGATGCAACGGAATGGGACCAGGAAAGCTTTCTTTACAGAACTGGCATGAAAATGGAGTGGATACGTTATGGTTCTCTATCATCTTGTCTTCAGTTACCAGGTCTATTAGGGTTCGCAGCTTCTCTTTTTTAATGTTATTGAGCTGCCTCCTCGAGTCTGTGGTTAAGCTTTGGAGGCAAGCTTTGGCTTCATTGACTTTCTCTAATGTATAGTCAATAATACTTTTAGTGGCACCATTATGACTTACTACTGGAAGACCCACGGGGGGAATATTGGGGGAGGTAACTCCTTGTTCCTCGGCTTGAGAGCATGAATCCTTCATATGGTAAACCTTCAACTTGGAGATCTCTTCAGCCTTGCAGTCCATTTTCTGCCTGGAAACCGTGTTGTCCACAATCTGTAGGACCTTCTGCACCTCACTTAAATTACTGCCTACCGCAGGAAACCCAAGCAATGGTGCTTCCATCCCTACACCTAAGTGCTGCATTGGACTTTGAGCAGAAGCATGAACTCCTAAGGGGCTGGTTGCTCCAAGTCCACCATTCATAAAAGGACTAGTTGCACTAAACCCATGTGAGGCCATAAGAACCTTATATTCATTGAAATCTAGTGGTTCTGTTTTAATTTTCAGTAGGCCTGTTTGTTCAGACATACTAAGTGGTTTGCCATTCTCCAGCTTGTTTCTCAGCTGTGTAATGGCTGAATTAGTAGGAGAGGAAGATACAGAGTTAGGAGAAGAACCCGTCTTGATATTGTTTCTCATTCTGCCATTTACAGAGATTAAACCAATACACTTCTTGCTGCTGATGTGCGAACTGTAGGAGCCAGAATGGGAGAAACGTTTCTTGCAGTTTGGACACTCATATGGTTTTTCACCTAAAATGATAATTAAAACCAAATGTTAATTATCATTGTTGCTGCTACAATTGCAAGCGATTGTATTTGATACCCAATTGATCGTCTGTGTATCCACTGATTAATAGTGAGGAAAACATTAATTCTATGAATATGGCCACATACCACCACTGCTTTACCCTCCTCTTTCTATGGGTCGTGAGGTCAGTTTGGACCCACCGTCTCCAGCTGGCAACAGCCGCCAAGGTGTGAGATTGGCTCCAGACTGACCATTGCAAGTCACAGGTAAGTACCCTGTGGCAATGRGAGTCAAATCAAATCCAGACTGTTCAAATTTGATTTGTTTCTTCATTTTTTTTCTTCCAAAAAAAGGAATTTTCACTGGAAATGAGCGTGGTATGAGAAATATTAAGTCCTAATGTTAGGACCTCCACGTCAGCATTGGTGGAGGTTTGTGCCTGGACAGAGCCCGGTGGCATTTCGCGTGCTGAATGCTGCGTCAAGCATGAGAGACAAAATGCACAAGTCATTCAATACGAGAGGCTTTGCGCTTACTCGTTATCTGAGAATATGAGCTGGATTTCACTTGGGGGGACTTTTTGTTATGGAAAATATAATGGACTCTTCAGGGTCCGACTGCACAGAAATGAGTGAATGCTTCTCAACTCAAACTGCCGAACAAACAATCTACATTATTAGCAGGAAGAGTTACTATTTCCAAATCTTTCAGCGAGACTGTGGTATTAACAGCATGATAAATGAGGATGACTCAGATATCACTTATGAAATACCTTAGTAGCTCCAAGAAGCCAGAAGCAGAACTGTGTAAATTTTAAGCAGTCTTTAAAACTCAGCTAATTAAACAAAATGCAAATGAGCACACCAGCACCTCTGCTACTCACCACTGTGAATTCGCAGGTGTTCCTTCAGATGGTGTTTATATTTGAAGGCCTTGCCACACTCAGTGCATTTGAACTTGCGATTGCCTGCTCCTTGGGTCAGCATTTGGTGCTAGGAGAAAAAAAAAAAAAAAAAAAAAAAGATACCGACATGAATTTTATGCAAGAGAAACCATGAATTTCTAGCTTAAAAAACAAAAACAAAATTAATGTGGCTCTGAATTTATCAAGCGGACCAAAAGGTCTGCATGTACATTTATTTGTCTCATCAGTGTTGCAATAAAAATCAAAATGTTGGCAGTAAACCGAAACAAATGAGAAAGTACTTTCACATGAGCATTCGATATTTGCTTTAGAATTATTTCCTAAGTCTCTCATCAGAAATGTGTTGCTTTAAGGTATCTTACGATGAGAGAAACTGTTTTATAAGAAGATTTGTGGCTCTTAATATTCCTAGCAGATTCTGAACATGTGGGACTCCACTTGTTTAAAAATTCTGTTTACGGCGTGTGTAGGAAAGACAGAAACACTGTCGTTAGTGGCATTTCGTGTAAGATTTAATTCATTATCAAGCAGAAGAGACTGCGTCTTTGGCGTGAGCTGCTGCTGGAAATGTTTCTTAAAATCACAGAGCAGCAGGGAAGACTTGAGCTACCTTTCGTGCCATGTTTTCCCCCGGCGCTCTTCTAAGGGGCGAGGGAAAGTTGAAAGTGGCATAAAGATATAATCAAAGGCAGCTGACCTTTTTGCAACAAGCAAGAAAAGCCCCGTGACTTTGAATTTGGAGAGAAAAAAGCTAATAATTAAAAAAAAAATTAACAGTATTCATAATAACGCAGCCAACCGCGCTGGATGCTCAAGGTAGGAGGTCAGCCTTTTGCAGGCAGCCACGACACAAAAGCCTATTGCAAGGAGCAGGGAAGGGGGGGGGGGGGGGGAAGGGGAAAAAAAGAAGGGGGAAAAAAAAAAAAAAGAAAAAGAAAAAGGCAGCGCCGAAACGGTGTGACAACTGCAAGGGTGTGCTGCCTCTTCCCACATTCCTGGCGAGACAGATGGTGTTACATGGGACACAGGGAGGTTTGTTCAAACAGCAGCAACCTTCAAAGATCAAGCAGAGCCCAGCCCGCCGCGCGCCATTGAGGGACCCGCGCTCATATGTTGCTGAGTTGCATAAACAAACAGCAACAGCTGTTTTGTCTCCCCCCATCG
Source organism: Oceanodroma leucorhoa (assembly GCA_030449065.1). NCBI lineage: Eukaryota > Metazoa > Chordata > Aves > Procellariiformes > Oceanodroma > Oceanodroma leucorhoa. Next base: position 2,344,332 of record JASVER010000037.1, on the reverse strand, counting down.
CCCTCCGAGGACTACTATAAACTTTAGTTGTGCCACTGTTAATATGATACAATCATTTTAATTTACTAATTGTAAATGCCATGAGCAAATGAGGGGACTTTTCAACACCAAAGCTACCATTCATAATGCGCCAGCACCAGCGCGCTCTCGCATGTGAAATTTCAGGCGGTTGCGTTGGATAAATATCTAGGCGGGTTTGGGTTTTTTTTTTTCCCCCCGGTGTTTTTAATGATACGAAGCAAAAGAAAGAACCTTATGGTGGATCAGGTTAGGAAAAATACACATGTGGAAATGTGTTTGTCTACTGGAAAAGCTACGGGAAAGAAAGAATAGGAGAGACCGCTCTAGATTCATTTATATTGATTTAAGATCAAGCGAAAGATACRGTTCTCTTAAAAATGCTAATTGCAAAACTCGCGTGATTAGGAGATGTGTGTTTGCCTAACTGAATTTACCTTACGCTGAGAAAAACCTACCAAGAGAAATACAGCCGATCATGATTTTCAGTTTTTTAAGAAAAATAAATACAGCATAAAGCCTTTATAATTTGACACGATGCACACATCTATTTATTTAAGCTTTAACCACGCCATTGGGGTTTCCATTACAGCCCTCCATAAGACAGGTTTTCAGAAGTAGTTCTCCAGCGAGGACAGGAGTAGTTTTTCTGCTGTTATGTAAAGAGTTTTGTGGCACARGTCTATCGCCAGCCTGTTCGGGAGCACTAGGGAAGCTCAGTCACCTGTYTGAGATACGCAGCGTTTCCTTAAACGCAGCACTGGTATAATATTACACGCATCACATCGAGGAAAAAACTGCWCTGATTTATTGCAGATACGCTGCCGGGCTATACAAATGATAGCGATGCCGCAATCCTAGCGCATGCATGTGTTAGYGGCACAATCACAAATGATAGCCTATATGTACTGTAGGAAGAGTTATGCTAAAAATGTGTAATTATGTTTAACAAACGATTATACGAAATACGCATAATTTCACGTGATTGAAAAGGTTACTCAAAAAGTAATGAAAAAATATTAGCGGATCTTTTAGTATGTCTTGGAGCTCCTATTTGCAACACTGCAAAGTAAAACTAGGTGAAAAATGGAATTAAAATTGCTGAGATGTTTAATAATGTATAATTAAAATGCTACAGTTTCATTCACTTTTTGAGGAACATAAAAACGAAACTAAAGTCAAGTTAAAGTGCAAATAAAATTTCTAAATTAGAAATTAACACACTCATTCGATCGTGAACATAAGACTATTAAATCATATTAGAAGAGACCATCAAAAAATCATTTAGACCTCAATTAAAGCTATTACCATTAAAAGATCTGCATCTTCAAAATGCCATGAAAAATTAATAATGATTGCCAATCAAAGCAATATCGTTTCTCTAAGGGGTTATTACAGAAAGAAATCACTTAAAACCAGCCCCCCACCTGATCTGTCCCTGGCTTGTGTGTCACCATATGCCGCTCGAGCTGGGTGCGGTAGGCAAACGTGTAGTTACAGAGAGGGCACGAGAAGTTCTCCTCGTTCTTCTCGTGGCGGTACTTGATGTGCTCCTTGAGGGACGTCAGGCGCTTGTAGCCCCGGTCGCAGTAGGGGCAGGTCAGCAGTTGGGCGAAGGCATCTGGAGTTCCAGGTGGCAGGTCTKCACCCCAGGATGGCGGAGGGGGGGGAAAGAGGCAGGCCAAAAGGTCAGCAAATCAATGGCAGCTCATGGGCTGATTGCCCGGGATGGTATGAGAGGAATCGCTGCAATCTGCTGCCCGAGAGGGAGGGACGACGCTTCCAACCGGCGGCGGGAGGCACCGGCACCCGCGCACGCCCACGGCAGACTCGCAGGACCCGCTCCGGACCCCGCGAGGAAATTAATGACCGGCATCACTCCTCCCGCAGACCTCGCTGGCTGGAAAACTAAGAAATACTTTTCCCGATCAATCGGCGATTTGCATTCCAGCCCCAGCTCATTACGTTACTCATGCCATTGACCGAATCCTTCCTACCGACTCTTCTCAAATTATTTATCAAGGCATCGGAGAGCGATGGGTCGGCTGCCCCGTCTTTAGCTGCATTAAAACCCTATTAAAACTTCCCAAACTCCCAACTAGAGCAGCAGCCGTTCTGCCGTTTAAATCCAGCTCTTCAGTTCACCCGCCAAATAATACAAATTTGCTGACTAAAAAATCACAATACACTGAAATTACAGCCCCAATCTTTGCTCATGAAATTCCATGCCGCTGCAGCTGTTCTTCAATTTTTAAGGTAAACACCCAGGCATGTAGTGCATTTATAATTGCAACAGCTGCACGAGGTCAGGATACTGGCTAAAAATGAATTACAGCCTCACCATTTTCTTCTTGCCCATTGGCCTCTGGAGTGCCAAGGCGAGACAGTTCCTCAGGGGCTTCGGGGTAAATAATGGCTGTGTCGCTGCGCTGCAGGTACTCCGCTATGCTGACTGCATGCCCATCTCCTTCCTCCAGTTTCCTTTTGGCAAAATATTCCTCAAAGTCCGACGTGCAATTTGCGTTCTTCACTAAAATGAAAGAAGGGGAAAAGAAAGGGGGGTTGAGTGCATCCTCCCCGAGAGTTTGAGTCGGTTAGCATCGTTACGCACAGGCTGAGCTGGTGTACCGGAGCTACGGGGCCGGGGCTGCAGCTGGATCCTCACTCCCATCGGTCTTGCTCCAGCTCCTAATAAAATTATATGTGGGCTTTCCACCAGCGTGGATGGAAGCAAGGGCGGGCAGTTAAATTAACAGGAACACAGGCTCTACAGGGCAGCAGGAGAAGTTTATGAGGCTTGGGTAATGCAGGTAATCTTTCATCTATGGAACCTGAACCTTCAGGGGGCTTCTGGGGGACCCACGGCTTTTGGCATGAAAGCAGCTCGACCTACAGGACCGAGCTTAGCTGCCCCCCGGACCCCGAGACAGTCCCCGCATGGGAGATGGTAGTTGCAGGTACTAAAGACCACAACCGCTTCTCCTCCAAGACAGGTCCTGCCTCGGGCTGCTCTTCCGTGGCAGGCACGAGAAGAGAATTGCTCACAACATCTTCCCTTTTTTTTTTTTTTCCCCCCTGAAAAATTAACTTACAATGGGAGAATAGGCTGTTTTAAAAAAAGTATTGCTTCATAGATTTCTACAAATAGAACCACATGTTTTAGACCATAACAGGGATACCAAGCCTAAAACCACTTTTACAGTCTGTATGAGAGTTTTCCTTCTTTTCCTTAAATGTAAACCCAATTTTTTATTGTCCATGCAATGTCCATGAAACTTAATATATGCTCAACCACAAAACATCCTGTTACTAAAAATATGCTTTTCTCCTCCATGTATGAACACTGCATACAGAAAAGACCTTAAAAACTCTGGGATGTTATAGACAAATTATTAATATATTTATACCAGGAAAAAAACAGGAGCTGATCATTTTCTTTCTCTATCTTTTTTTTTTTTTTTTTTATTAACAAGTCTTGGAAGACACAGTTGGTGGCAGGGAATTAAAGATACTTGTTTTTAACTGACCGTAAATGAAAAGAATGGCTTATGATTGATTACATTTTTAATGTATTTCTCCTTAGGTGAAACAAGAAAATGAGGCAATGCCATAAACTATTCTACAGTTCATGTAAAAGTAAAATATTAAATGGCACGATTCTGCTCTCACTGACGCCAGGGAACAATATGGAGTAAACTCATGGAAATCAAAGGGGTTACGGCCCTACGAGGTTATACTGGTTTGTAACCACTGGAAATGAGAGACGAACCAGCTCCTCGGTGTTTAGAAACGGGTAAATGCTTTGCCTCAGTTTCCTACAAAAATGCAGGGTGATGCTGGCAGTCAGAATGAGCCGTGGCCTCTGACTGGGGCTCAACTGGAAACCTGGAAGCGCCTGGTTWGAAGCGCTGATCTTGCCCTCATCAATAAAAGTAGGTATTTGTCTGTGCAAACCCTATCCCACTAGCTGATAAAATCAAATCCTCTGGCTGAGACAAATACGCCCCGTGTTTCGTATGAGCTGAGCAGCTTCTCAACCGTTCTGCAGTATTTTAGTGACAGTGACCAAATGGCACAGGGCACGGGACCCCGTTTTTGGAAGGAAACTTCTGTTCCTGTCGCAGCGGTTTTGTAGGGAATCACTACACCACCACAGAGCTCCTCCCTTGGACCTTCTGTACCTCCTGCTATCATTTGTTACTAGCATGAGAAACAGTATTGCCTTTTTTTCCCCCGAAAAAAAGCAACTTCTAGAGAAGGGGAGCGTGAGTACGGAGAACAAGACCGAGTACCTTACCTCCATTTTGTTGCTATGAGAGAAATATAACAAAATGGTGGTTACTGAAGTACACCTTATGCACAAGAGCATCAGACTATGTTTTTTACTTCRTTTTTATCAGGACAAAGCTGAGGCATCACTTTTTATGTTGGAAACCTGACTTTTCATTCCCTTGCTATGCCTAGATCTTCCAACTGTTGCAAGATCACCCACCCTCTGGCTTAACACTACCCCATCTCCGCTCCTTCTCTTGGCTTAGCAATAGATCCAAGGAAAACAAGTTTATATTTTGCCAGATTCAGGCCATGACCCAGTAAATGCTACCTGTGAAGCAGGGAAAGAGAGCTTTTCTCCAGCAAGGAGATATGGGGGCAGGAAGGGGAAAGGGTGGGATGGCTCCAAGGGATGGCTCCATCTGTCCTTCTCCTCCTCCAGGCAGGCTGGGGGGGTTTGGAGCTTGCAGCTGCATTTATAGGATGAGGATTCAAGCCACAGAGCAAGGCCTGCATTAATATTAGGACCTTCAGTCCCAAACTTGAACCCAAATGAGGTTCTTCCTTCCCAGCCCCCAACTCTATCTGGAGACTGATCCAACAGGCTGTGGAGGACTGCTGTGATATTACTGGCCTTGGCTTCCTAATTCTCTGGATTATTTAGTTTCTATGTCTGTGCATGCAATCCGGGAGCTAAAGCAAATGTTTATGTCTACATTATAAACCCCCAAAAACAAGGGGATTTAGTGGAAAAGCTGACAGATCCTTAACTGAAACAATACAACCAGTGCTGAAACACTGCAGATTAACATAAATAGCAAAAGGTGACCATGTGTATCTGGTTTCTCACCAGCGACGTTACTGACAATTCAGACAAGGTTGGAAGCTCACCCAGTGTTACTAAAAAGACCCATCTGATAACCATTAGGTTTCTCTCTCGATTTCTGGGGGGAAGGCTTGCTTCCCCCRCCCTGTGCCCTAATTTGTTTTCCATGCAGAAAGTCATGTTCCCGGATTCCTCGTGGGCTAACACTGCACACACATTGCACATCCCCTCCTGCGAGGCAAGAATTTCAGCGAGATCTACGGCGGGTGACCTCACCAAATAAGTCTTTTTTTAATTAATTATTGGAGCCTGGAGAGCAGAAATATTTTCAGCTCCAAAAGCTGATGTGGCCGTGCCACATARAAATAAAACACATTAAGGAAAGCTATCTTTGGAGGCATTTAGGACCTTTCAAGATAAAGTGAGAGAGAGGTTCAAGGAGCTTGGGAGACCAGTTATTTTGTGTGGGAACTCGTCCTGCGAGATGGTGATAGCTGCCCTTAATCGCAAACAAAGCTAATAAAACCACAGCCTTCATTAGCCAGGAAGTGAGAGGCCCCCATTGGTATAGACAGATTACAGCCTGAAAACGGCCTGTCCTCCAACCTGCCAAGTTTTACTTCTGTTTTCCTCCCTCCAAAGGTTTTTTTTTCCCCTTCTTTAAATTATATTAAGAGATCTTTACTCGAAGCTTGTCAGATGTTAGTAATCGAAACCAGGAACATTTTTTCTGTTTGTTTACAGGGAATTTGTTAATCTATTTACTGCAAACATCCCAGTTGTAATAACYGTAACAGGTACAATAAGATAAACCATAGGAATTTATTCATTCACATTTTAAAAACCCCTTCTGCAAAACATCATTTTGTCAAGTAACTATTTCAGAAATATTTACAAATTAATTTAGCAGGACCAAAGACTAAAATTTTCACTCTAATGGTCTCTTTTGCTTTCCCACTATAAAGCCTCCATGGCTCATTATAAAAATGCAGCTGATTAATGTATGGATAACAAGATTTCTTTTTTGAGTACCACTAGGAAGTGGCCATTCTGACAATAGCACAATAATTTAATAATGGAGACTTTTTCTTTTAGTTTTCTTTCTCTACTAATGACGTTCAACAATGAATTTGATACTAAAAATACACCACAGTTGTTGCATGCACCTACAGCAACTTCRCTGGTTGGATGTATGTGAACGAGTCTGAAGCTGTATCTCCCATCTCTGTGCTCAGCCCAGGTCATGGAGCACTACAAGCTCTGGTGYCAAACGGGAGAGGCACGTTGTGTTAAGTGAGAGAAGCACTCCTGGCCCATCTGGAAAAGCCCGTGTTAATCTGTAGGAAGACCCAAATGGGTTTCTTGGACACCAGAAGGTCACTGCGGTATGGCTTTCGCTGAAGATGGAGCCACTGATCCAACTTCTTCCATTGGGTCGAGTCTCAGCCTCACCTCAGCTATTTTATTAAACAACATATTACCTCTCCTACCTGCAGGGAAAAATTGAAGCCAGACACTCAAGACAGGCCCAAAGCCTATAGTGAGGCTGAAGAAGAAAACTTTTACCATTTCCCAGAATAGGATCTCCAATGGCTCAGGGAAGTAGGAAGGATCTCCAATGGCTCAGGGACTGACCTCTTCCCTTTTGTCCTCAAATAATGGTTGGGGCACCTCAACAGGCAAGCCAGGGGAGTTTTTACTCTTCATGAAGGGTGCTGCAGCTCCTAACTGTCACCTGGCATCTTCCACTCAAGGTGAAAAGACTGGCAAARGCATTTAGTTTATCAGATGATTTAATATGACTAAATCATCTGACATCGCTCTTAAGAGACTACAGAGACTGCAGCCATTACAGAAACATGTTCTACCCAACCTACCCAGGCACCAGCCTCCACTGATGGGGGTGGCTCTGAACGCCTCAGTGATAAAAGATTTGAATTAAACACTAGCAGAGCACTAGACAACTCGTAATGGTTATTTGAGCAAGCCGCCCATTGCAGCAAATAGCAGCTGGAGTAAAGAGRGGGCTGGGACTTTTGCACAGGACATTCGGGGAAGGAATTGCCAGGTGCAACATCCAGAGCAGCTTTTGCATTTAAAATGCAGACCACCTGAATGCAAAGCACTCTTTGAACCATGAGTTTGCAGCGCACCAAGCTGGGTATGGGCAACCCTTATCTTTTCCCCCAGAAAACKGGTTTCAGAAGAGGCAGGACACCCCACGGACCCCACGCAGAGTTAGCGGCAGGGCTGTGGGGGGGCTCGACGGCACCCTGCCCCCGGGGAGATGCTGTGAGGCCGAAGTTGAGCAGGCAGAAGAGACCATCAGATACTGGAAGGGAAGGGGCTAAGAGGACATGAAGTCTTCCCCCTCGAGCAGACCACACTGCAAGTATGAAAGAGTCAAGGCCTGTTATGGTAAGGAAAATATGTGCAAAGGAAGTCACAGGGACTGATAGGGGACCTCAAAGACTCTGGTAGTGGTAATTCAGATAACCATCAAGTCTTATTTCTGAATCAGACGTCTTTTAAAGTTCTGTTTCTCCAAATGCTAAGCACAATTTGTCACTTTATTATCGTCCCTTGGAAATAAAAAAGCTTTTAAAATACATATGTATCCAGTTCTGTATGGCAACATCGTTAAGTATATATGTAATGATAAACTGTGCCTCGGTGCCACCCTCCTTTCATGCATAATAGATCTAATGGATGAAAAAAGCAATGACATGGTTTTATTTTCCTATTATTTTCCCCCTCAAGAATTATAAAGTAAATTTCTTATGTTACTTAATAAGAGCATTGGGGTTTTATGTGGGTGTTACCAACATTAGGAAAGTGTGAGTAATAAAATCCTTGCAAGACTTAGGTACCACCTTTTACAGTAATATTTGTAGAGAGCATTACCTATGAGCTAAATCTCATAATGGAATGCATAGAAATGTACTTATACTAGAAACCTCTTACTTTTAACCGTGTAAATCAGGGCTATCTGCAACATCTCAAATTGTGACAAAATGCAAAAGAAACATTGAGTGATGTATGGTGTTCAGCTGTGCTGAGGATGGAGTGGGGCCTTGTGGCCTTTGGAAAGAACATAGTAAACCCCTGAATTCATTTGGATTAGAAAATAGTAACGGAAACCTTCTGCTGTTTTGCTCTGCTACAGAAAAAAAGAGATGGCTCGGAGATGATGCCTGCTAAATATCTCTGTCCCTTTTCTTGTTCCACAAAATGTACTGGTTTCTAAGAAGAGGGGAAAGAAAGAGATGTGGAAAGTGAGGGGGGGGGAAAGATTAGCCAGAAACATAATAATCTCATAAATATGCATTTAATGTGTGTGTGTCTGTGTATCTATGTAAGGGGTTTATGCATGTCTTGCTGAAAAGATGTTTTCAGTCTCTGAAGTAGCTTACTCTGTGCACCATGCGAATCTGTGGTTGCCAAGAAGGGTGCACCCCATCCTCATTATCAAGCTCTTTGTACAGTCTCTCTCATTAAAAGACTACTGTATCTTGGTCCAGCTACTTTAAACTACACTATATTTGCCCTCGCTGGGAAAACATCTCCTCATGCTGCTGAAAACTATCAGCTTACAAGGATGCAGTTAAAAGGAGTTAGGGGCTGAAACGTTGCAGAGCACGGGAGAGGTAGCAAGGACTCTCACCGAATGAGTTTGTCACTGCACCGTTGCCCTCAAATTGGGGGAAAAATTAAAAAAAAMCAGGAAAATTATGTAAATGTTTCCCAATTGTTAAACTGAAAACAAGRAAGAAATTGTTTTGTCACTTCTTATCTTCATGCACAGCTAATTCTACATGACACAGAAGAAAAGCGATGCTCGTAYCGTGCAATACCTTACCTGTACCATTGTTTCCAGTGGTCTGAATTGTGGCTTCAGGCCCCATAGTGTCATAATCTTCCTTCATTTCTTCTGTGAAATAAGCATGCACACTTTTAGCACTTGCACGTTATTGAATTGCTTACAAAGCTAGGGAGCACGCTGCAGTAACAGGGAAGATCCTGCTAAGGGAAGGAGAGAAAAGGGCTGTTGTGGACCTCTATACAATGGCTTTGTTCTGGCGACTGAATGAGTTCAGCGGTGCTGGATGGGCGAGAACTTATTTACTTTAAACATGACAGCGAGTGGTGGAAAACAGAGCTATGTGGTCAGAGTRAATGAAGGGCTTTTCCCAATATCAAATCTAATAAAGCAGTTGGGTGATAAAAAGGGATTTTTTTTCTTCTTTYCTTTCCATATTTAAAAGAAATAATCAGTTAACGGACACCGTGGGATCTATACCTGGAAGAAACTGCAAATACAAAAGGAAGATATAAAAAGTTCTTGTATCTATTTCTATCTATCGTCACACAGATCTTCTGAGCTGTCATCGTCATCTTAACCTCATTTGAAGCGCAGCATGTATTAATTTCAAGTGGTGCAGAAATGTGACAAATTTTTAACTGTGGGCAGTTCTTCTCTGCCCATACGATTTGTTTGCGTCTTCTGTGCACTCTCTGTGCACTGACAAAGTCTGCCTTTATGGCCATAAATTGGGTTAATTCACATGCAAATGAGCATGATATGTGTAGAATTATTTACTACGTATTTATCATGGATCGGTTTACTTTCCATGAAACTGAGAGCTCGGGGTGTGTTAAAATAGCATTTCGAAGAGGCTGGATTCAGCTCCATCACTGGGGAGAACGCTTATTTTCATAGATGTTTCAGCCTGCCTCGGAGTGCCTGTCAAACTTGGTTTCTTGCTGCTAATTTGTTAGTTCATGTGCAACAGGTATTCACACATACAGCCTGGTTAAGATTTAACCCTCCAAAGGATTTTCACAGGCRAAAATAAATATACATAACATCTCTTTCTCGCCTTTTCAACTTCTCCTAAATGCCAGCCTTTCTTTTTTTGGAGACATGCACAAACATACAATCTCTCTTTTTTGAGTGAGGGAATTTAGTATTTGAGATTTAAGTGAAAAATCTGCTTTAATCTTTCACTTAGCCGCACTTGTAAGAAATAAAATGTCAAAAGGCACCTAGAAATGGTTCAACAATGACCAAAAAAAAAAAGAAAAGAATTTCCCAGAAACGAACACAAGTCRATGATGATTCAGGAAGATGGACGCTGCTCGGCCAATCAAGTGATAGACTGGCAGGAAGATCAAAGCCCGCTATTAAAATCTTATTGATACACAAAGCATTAAAATTCTTATTACTCATTTTTTGTGAGAAAGATTTTGATGAGGACAGAAACTGGCCCAGTATTAATCCATTTCCATGACAATGATTTGACTGAAGATAGAAGAATAATATAAACAGAGCACATTCTGGGTTCATTCCTAAATTTGTAATCTTGTAGTATTCTTCAGATGTCACATTCTACAAGTAATTAGTTGGTAGAATAACAGGTTCTAATTGTATCATTCTAATCAAAACTAAAGCACAGAATGACTTAATTCAGAGCTTTGCAACCAGCGTACAATACTGTGGTATAAATATACATGTTTATGGCTTTGAAGCTTAAAAAAAAAGAAAAATTAATGAAAGCCCTTAAGTTAAAATATGCAGGTACAAACAGATGCTAAATTTGTACAAAAGCATAGAATATGCAGACCAGATGAAAAATATTTGTTTAAACTGTACAGCAGACAAGCCAGCCTTGATTCTTTTCCCAGATCTGGCATTCTGCCTCTCTAAGGATCATTTTCACGGGGGTATCTTGCGTCCAAAACATTTAGGAGTTCAATATGTATTAATAAAATGTTGTCAATTATGATAATTGATCTGCCGGGCCAGTCTCACATCTGATATTTTTATTGCAGCCTACCAGAAATTTTAATCAAGGTACAGTATTTCTGAGAAGTTCAGCCTTAGATATAAATATAGTTATTGTGATTTTCTTCCTTGATCGCCTCATGTGATTTCTGGTAGTAAGGAGTCACAAGTATCAGAAGTTTTCCATCTGAGGGCCCATCTACCCAGTCAGCAAGGGGAAAACAGTTA
>JASVER010000037.1:2315703-2325703 GCA_030449065.1 Oceanodroma leucorhoa | reverse complement strand
ATTTCCTTGTTTTATGTACTTTTTTTGAACAATGCGATGGCAACTACATGTGACATTTTCTTCCCATAATGGCACCTGCTGAAAAAATTCCTCTATTAAAAATGGCCCACGCTAACATTTAAATGTTGATAATAATTAGCCTGACATTTGAAATACAGTGGTTGCGGTGTTGTCTTGAAGATGTTCTGCTCAACATTACCTAACTAGCCCCTTTTCATACTTACGTGCTTTCTGTACATTATTCTGTCAGTTCCTGAACAAATAAGACATCAGTTGCTAATGTATTAACATGCAAAAACTACGCTTAAGGGCCAAACACTGCCCTCAATCCACAATGTAACTCCCATTGATGTCAAGTACTGTTAAGGTTGTGACAACCAGTAAAAGAAGGGAACTGAAAAGTAAGGGATCAATTTTCTCCCAGATCCGCAAGGAATTTATGCAAAGGGCTCCCTGCAGAATGAGGGATGGGAAAGGCAGCGTGTGTCGTGCCACGGGACGGGGACGGCTGGCTTCCTCCTGCTCTGGCCCATTCTGCAAAGCCTCAGCCAAGGCATCGGGGTTAACATTTTGAGGAACGCCCAGCCATTTCAGGTGTGCTAGATGGTCAGGTCACTGGCCGTAYCGCTCCCTGGTTTTTCTGTAACATAAGGGTAAGTGGTTGCTCAAAGGTGGCAATTAATTCGCCAAGCAAGCTGAAAATGAAAGTGTCCACGTCAGTCCAAAAATACRCCCTTCTCCTCGATGGATGATGAAAACTCTGTTTCATCCTCATGTGAAGAATTGCAAASTCGTTATGACTATCTACGTGCAGACAGCCCCGGTCAGGAGTGGCCGGTGGGATGACCAGAGGACCAACCACGGGAGAAGCCCTAGAAGCAGCCTGCCGCCTGACCAAGCCTGGAAACAGGAGAGAAGAAACTGGTTTCTTCCAACTGGTTCTTGGACATTCCCAAACCATGACCACGTATTCCGGCTTGGTGTGTACAAAGGGCAAAAAGACTTGCATGTGCACACATTCTGCATGTAGATAAAAGAATACTTTTTTTTTTTATCTACTCTGTAGATAACAGAATCCTGTAATGCTCAAAACACTGTGCAGCACATTAAGCATACATGATACGATCTAAGAATGAAGTAATAACATTACCCTTGCATTTCCTTGCTTTTGTCATCTACAGACTAAACAGAAAAGGCCTTACCTGCTCTTTGTGTGTCTGTGATTGTTATCTCCTCTGTTCTATTACTAATGAGTGTCTCTCATCCTAACAGAAATGAGGACAATACAAGCGATAGGACAGGAAGCTTAGGGTACACCCACTCTTTTCCCACCAGAATAAACACTATTCTCAGGGAAGGTACATTGATAATAAAAATACATTTAACTTTAGAAATTTCTCAGGCAACCATAATTGGTATGGGAATGGTGGTTCTGATAGGATGCACCGTCAACATGTAAACTCCACAAATAAGACGACTTAGGATTTAAAAGACAAAATTTTACCAACAGACAGGACCTCAACTTTCCTTAAGATGTGATATTAGAAGAGAGCAAAAATAGAGAAATCTGAAATGCAGACCTCAAGGGTTGCTTAGTCCTGAAGCCTAAAAGCTGATGCTCAGGCCTGTGTCTCATCCTGCCAGACTGCCTTTACACGTAAGTGCTTTGGAATATGCATTTAGTTGAAATAGTTAAACCCACCACAGACTTCAGCAAGAGATTGKGATACTATTTGAACCCCAATAACGAACGCACTACAGACTTCTACAAGAGACTGTGATACTATTTGGAACTCCAGCAACAGGAATGCTCCTATATCAAGTAGGCAAATTACTTAATATTTTTTCTATTTATATTTTTAGCTAAGGTCCTGAGGCCATTACCCAAGTTGTACTGTCAGATGACATATGCTACGCATTGGTGAGGCTCTTGGCTCTCTCTTGGGAAGTGATTGTTTCCTTGTTCCTGCTAACGACAATGGGATCCGTCAAGGTTTATATACCTTGATTGGAAGACACTAATTTTGGCAATTGTGTGGTCAACCGATCTCTGCTATCCTTATGGCTGTCTCTGCACTGCAGTGATAGGCCAGTTATTGGATGCTGATGACCAGAACTAGACTTGTCTTCATATGAATCTTGAGGGTGTTGATTAAATCACATACACTAGATTTCCAGACTGGAATTTCTCTGCTGAATACGTACTTTTAAATGGTTACAAAGCATTAAGAGCACAGCTGAATGCTTTTAGAAATATAAATAATTGATTATTTATTTATCCTTCAAGATAGCCTTTTCTCCTGGTAGATTATAGAGTTTGTTCACAGGAGAAACAAAAGCATAGCCTGGAGGAAGACAATATACCTTCAGTTTTTGCTTGAAATTAGTATGGAATTGGTATGACTCTAATGTTCATGATGTTCAAGAAGATGTTTTTGTTGCTTAACTGTATCCTTGATCTGATTTTGATGATTTTTAAGTATTTAGGGACACATCTTGTAAGTCTTAAGAAATTACAAGTACATTATCTTATGAGGAATCAAATGGCAGAAGAAAATTCTCTCCATAATAGTGCAGTTTAATACATTGACACTTCTCTTTCCCTGCCCAAAATCTGCTTTTTTCTTTCTTTAAACATAGAGGCGAGAACAGGACTATTCTCATAGTTACCATACTGATATAGTTTAAAAATAAAAGGATAGTCTAATCTTTTTGAGGACTGAAGAGACAAGTGAACAAKAAAAGATGGGTGAAGAACAGTTGTGAGCTCTAGTAAGGGACTGTCCTATGTTTAACGCCATTTATTTTGAATCCTGCTCCTGATGAATAGGCATAAAATAATCTTTTTCACTTTTCAAAACCCATGTGTTTGTTCCCATGTTCTAGATGTTGTGGAACTAGAAAACAGAATGGATCYGGCTACAGAGTCCCTAGTTCACAACATTTATTTGGGTTTTATATAGAAGAAATCACCGGCATTTTCATATCTGCATTTTGACTAAATCACCTTCCTTTTACTTTGACAGTAATTTTAAACCACTTCATTGACTTCAATAAAAAGGCTTCAGATAACTACAGAATTTGGTCCACTTTTTTCTACTGACAGACTGAAAAGTCTGGCTACAGACAAGACAGAAGAATGCAGGATTTACAGCGGAGAGACGGAGCCAACCCTGTGTTCTGATTAGCAGTTTGGATGCCATTGTTCTGTCTGGAAAACACATGTCATCCGCAGAATCACCCAAGCTGTCCATTGGCATCTGCCAACATATCCTCCATCACCCCTCTCTTTCTTACTTCTCATTCTCATCTTTACACCTTTTTCCTTGTTTCCCTGTATTTCTGAACACCCCCCCCCAAAATACTCCAATGCAGTTAGGAGTTACCCCTTGTAAAAACCGATGTGGATTTCACGCCCCCCCCCCAACAATATCACCTTCAGTCTCAAGCTGACTGTCTCAAAGTAACAGAAAATAGATCATTCCTCYGAGTCTTCTAGTGTGTCAGATTTGTGCTGTGTTTCTCTCTGGGGACAGAAATTCATAATAGCCCAGAGGCTTCATATTTTTTAAATTGTCACACTAAGACTTGAGTGCCTCCATGAAAGAAGCAGTAGAAAGAGATGCCTGAAGGTAAGCTGGGAAGAATCCAAAATGATGTCAGGTTTCCTTCTACCTTCCCATCAATAKGGTCTTTGAAGAAGAAGCCTCTTCAGAAAAGAAAAAGTAACTTTCTCTTTAGTTAAAAAGGCGACCATGGTTTCAGTTTGGAGACTGACAGTTACATTAGCTTCATTACCTTAAAATCTATACAGCCTCATGGTTTGCAATGGATGGCTTTGCCTCCACGAGTTTTGATGATGTCCTTGAAAGAAAAGGATAGATGCATAGCTTCGTTCGGTGTTGACTTTGGAGGTGAATATTTTATCCCCTTTCCTTTTCCTGGATGTTTGCAAACAGTAGTGATAACTCCTATGCAGTATGCCTAAGTATTGTAGCGGGGGGGGGGGAAAATCAAAGCTTTTACTGGACTGGAACAGTTCCAAGTATGATAGTTCTCCTTCCTCACTGTAGTGACTGATGATGAGGTACAGAGGAGATGAAAGAGGAGCTGGAACTGTATATCATTGTCTATTATCCTTTGTCCCAAAGATACTTTTATTGTTTTCATTATTGTTTTTAGCTTTTATGTAGAAAGAAAAGATTCTTAACTAAAGGCATATATGTTTTCTGAGGTCTACGCATTTTTGTGTATAACRTTTTAGGCAATACAATCTTTCACAGTCTTGAAGAGTCCTGAGAAAAGTGGGAGCCTTGCTACAGTATAACTTTGCCAGCAAAGGAAAATTTCTGTTGGCATACATGGGCAYGGCAGTTTCTGGAAGGTAGTAAATTGCCATGTGTCTATCACCCTGTTGAGAACTTGTTCTTTTGCTATGAAGGGCCTGAAATAAAGCTTGTACAATGCTGTCACACCCAGGCAGAGCTACAACAGCTGAACATGATTATTTCTTAGGAACCCAGCTCTCCCACCATCTCCCTGGAAGGGTTTAASTTTATAATTGCCAGAAGAATAATTCTCCTCCAGCTGTGGACTGTGTTGGGTAGAAGAATTTGTCAGGTTCCCACCGTTATGAGGGATGTGGCAGTACCCGGGAGGGGAGCCCCCAGCTAGTGGACTTCATAGATAAAAATAAAATTGTCCTAAGGTTATTCACTTAGGACGTATTTTGTAGAAAAAACAGAAGTAAAGAAAAAAATCAAGTCACTCCCACCAAGTAAATCTAGATCAAGAAAGCAATTTTTTTTTCTGGTCAAGAAAGATTGGGATGGTGGCTGAGTGGTTGTGGATAAGTGGTTTGTATGTTCTTGTCAAATGAGTCAACTTGTCCTTCGTTCTCAACCAAGAGGAAGTCAAATCCACTGCTAACACAATGGCAGAAAGAGTTGCTGCATATCTAATGTCTATTAGATRGGCAGGTGGGAGGAAAGGTAGAATTACCCAAATATCATAGGTTGAAGATTTTGTTATTTAAAAAAAAAATCCAAAGAAATGTTTCCTGAAATCCCTTAAGACTGGAATGAGACTTATTCTCCAAAGCTGTCATTATGTGCTACGTAAATCTGTATTTACAGACATCATTCAAATGGTGGACCATTGAATACAGAGGTCTTAACATCCACACAACTGCCAGGAGGACTTAGAAAATATCACATAACACACTTTTTATACAAAAGTAGCACCTTGGTTACCTAAAGTGAATGGAAAGATCCTTTGTAAATGGACACAAATGGCACCAGAGACAAGCATCATTCGATCTACGGGATGAATCCCTAGTACTGCAAAACTTCAGCTGCAGCAGTAATTTCTCCAAGTGGGAAGTACTTACTACAAAGCGCCACAGTATCTGATATATTCCTAACAAAACAAATGACTAGCATGCTCCCAATTCCTCTCACCTCAGGTTTCAGAGGAGAGCCCTCGGGAACTCGACCAAATCCTGGGAGCGCGGGGCTGTGCACCGCGCACCCTGCCGCCGCGCCAGCCGGGGGGGCTTGGAGACTTCATACCTGCGGCATGSTACCGATCGCCCTGGCTTGTGGGCTCTAGTATTTAAGATGAGGACGGAGTAAATAGAGGAAAAATTAATTTTAATAAGTTCTGTATTTTACTGGAAGCACCACTGTAATCACRGGAGGAGAAAAGAATGAAATAATTCTGGGACAATTTCTTCCCRCTCTTTTTCAATATCGATTGTTTCTTCTGTGGCACTTTGATAAAATCTCCTTCATTTCAGTGGAACCAGGATCTGGTCCTGCACATCACTCAGCCAGATCTTAAATTGCCCAGATTCGTTTATTCCCAGACTGTAATACAGTAACTTTATACCCACCCTGTAATTACTTATTAAAAAAACGAAAAGGAAGAACATGGATTTCTTCCCCTCTAGTAAAATTATAACAGTGTTGATTACCTTATTTAACCCATGCAGGAAAAAAAAAAAAAAAACACACAAAAGAAAAAGGGAGAGAAGAGTTATACTGGTGCTTCAGGAAAAAAAACCCCAACCCTAAACATGTGTCATTCATTGAGTCATTTAGACTAGTGCCTTCTCTTCTTTAGAAAATTACTCAGGTCCTCTTGCTTTCTACAGTCTACAGTATTGCAMTTCTAAGGAAATAATACCTTGATAATCTGCACTTCAAAACCCAAGTCAATAATTGCCTTTGATGACTGAATGAAGGAAAAAAAAAAAAAAAAAGAAAAAAAAAGGAATCTGCAAGACTGCAGCAAAGGAATGCTGGAGAAAAGATGCTAAAACTATTGCTGCACTTCTGTGTTTCGATGTAATTTACAATCTATTTGCCAACAGTTCTGCAATGATTAGTAAAATATGTCAAGAAGCTAAACAATATAAGCATCACACTGAAAGAAATTTAGCAAGACCCCTCTAATTATTATTGTACATGACAATTCAACAAAATATTTAAAATCAACGAGAAGAAAAGAAATATTAACAGTCTTTTCAGAAAAATGCACTTCTTATCATGCCTGAATGATATTCAGGAGGAATGTGAAAATAACTGTAATTTATTTAAGACCTGGAAGTATGAAATAATAAGCTACTGAACCATCAGAATTGTTTTGGTGTTGTTATCTGACATGAGGGCAGACCTTGTCTCGCTTTAAGTTTTATAGTAATAAGGCCTTGGAAACAAAACCTTGAATAAACAGAACATAAAGAAAAGGGAAATGTGTCCTTGCATAAATAGATATTGTGTCTATCACCTTCTTCCAAAAAGGTTGCTCAACTTTATAACCATGTAGTAGGTAGAAAGTCAATAAACGCTGGACCGCATTCAGATGTTCAGAAATCACAGACTGGTCATTTTGTAACTTAAAATGAGTAATACCTTCATGTAGAAAAGGCAACCTTATAATGACTCTCTATTTCTCTTAAGAGGTTCTGTATCTGCTGGCATTTTATCCTCCTCCGCCCCAAAGATTAATAGCTACGTATCTGACTCATTTTTCATATTGTATTTAGCCCACAATTTAGAGCCTAAACAACCTGGTATTTCAGCTCAGGAGGGCTGATCGTTTCCCTGTTAAAAGTTTAGAGAGAAAACTCTTAGATGTTAACCCTACCTTCTTCTGACGTAGCCACATCTCGCCTCCCAAAGACATACTTCTCTGGAAAGAAACCTCCAAATTTCCACACAAAAGCATTGTGCAGCCCTAGCCTCTCCATTAAAAACAAAAAAAAAAAAAAACCAAAACAACAAACTAAAAGAAAGCCCACAATTGCCTTGAAAATTTCTGCCTGCTTGYTTGGCAGCCCTAGCTGGGTTGCTTCGGGTTTTGGGTTTTTTTTTTCTAGTTTCCTGGTGTCAACAGGAAATCTTGTGTCTAACAGGTAACACGCTGCTTCCGAGCCCATCAGCAGGAATAATGGGGGAGATCAGCCCTGCTCAGAGGATATCCCCACCGAGCATCACCTGCCCAGCTCCAAGGAGAGGASATGGGGGGGGAGGAGGTTGCAACCATTAAGGTGGAAATGAGGGCTTGCCAGCCTTCCTCCRGAGGTGTTGCTTGCCGCTAAAGCTCCCAGGAAAAGGTTTCTGAAGGTGTTTGTGGAGCGTGGTGGCTTTGGGCACATCCAGGATGCTGATGCCACCAACTTTGTCAGAGGYGGGCAAGGTGCATGGTGAGGCTGTGGGCTCCATGCGTGGTGGGCCGGGACCCCAGGGGCTTCAGGCCCCCCCAGAGCATCCCTCCCCCAGCTGTAACTCGGTCACCGGTCCTGGCTTGCGAGCTTTGTTTCCAACGTTTTGCTGCTGTGCAAGCGCGGGCCCCGTTCCTAATACGTTAAAACCTTTCTGTTTTCAAAATAGCATCGTTGCACCTCAGGACTGACAGAACCAGACAGCGGTGAAAGGGACGGCGACATGGCAGACACAAAAGCTCACCGCATTACGGCCACTCTAAACAGAGCACAAAAGCAAGGGAGTCAGCGATGTGTAAACCAAACAATGTGAGGGGAAAAAATATTGAATAATTTCTGTCATGAGGCGACTGACTAAAGCCAGGCTCTAATTGAATTAAACTCCCATTTATTTGCTCAGGCCTAAACAACAGGCTGGGGGGAAAAAAAAAAAAAAGAAAAAAAAAAAAACTTAAGGTTTGCTCAACTGTTCGGAGGTACCACCTTTCCTCACCCCTGTATAAATCCACCATCTGTGCTCACACACACACATGTGCCGTCGCGCAGCAAATGCGCCGAGACCCGACCGAGCGCGGGAGCCAAAAAAGCACCAGGCACACAAAAGCTCCCCAGGCTGCCCCAGGTCTAAGAGAGCAAAAAAAAAAAAGGGGGAAGAAAAGATCCTTTGCTCATTGCCCAGGTGAGATAGCCTGGTGCGTCCTCTCAGCCTCGACACGCGTCAAGTAAAAGAAAGGTTAAAATTAGAAAATTCAATTTATTTGATAATTTCCCAGAATAATTAGAGTTAATATGGGTTAATTAATATGCAAATCTCTCAGCAGATGTTCTGCAGCAGGGCCTGTGTGAGAAAACAGCCTTTGCTTTCTCCTACGTGATTTTGGCTGTCAGTTATTGGGTATAATTACTGTAACTAACCGAATACACACAAAACCTTTGGAATATAAAATTGTTACAGTTCTAGTTCTGCACAAGCTGCTACTTTTCTGCAATAAAAGCGAACAATTTCTTTCAGAAAATAGGAGCCTTTTTGTTCCTTTCTTGATTTAAAAAGAAGAAATGAATCAAGTAAATGGCTTATCTTTTTTCTATGCATAATTAGGTCAGTATTATATGAACATTCCAATGAGCAGTGGTACAAACGTACATATAAAATGATAGCTCAAACCACCTGCAAAATCACATAAAATTGTTTTATTCAGAATCTTTTTCTTCATACCAGAACTTTGAAACGCTCCGTGCCTTTCCTGCCAATGTTGCCAACATTTGCCGAATTCAAAGGGATCCCGTAACTTTTATTATTTTTTAAAACCACAACAGCAACATTTTCTTCAAAGGCACCGGAGCATTTAGGACTGATAAAACAAGTCATCCTTTGAAAGGTAGACCAGTGCTGGGCTTGACCTTTTTTTTTTTCTTTTTTTTTTTGGAAAGGAAAATAATTGCAGTGAAGAGTTTGCAACTTTGAACAAATAACGCGAGGGCTTTGCTGAGCACTCCACGTGCCTGTGAAACACACCCATGCGTCCCATGATCCAAACCGCCCTTTCCCCTCTCCTGACGAGATACAGTATTGCACATATATCAAAGTACTCAGCGCTTTGGCATGTCATCAGGTAACTCATATCTGTTGCTCGACGTGAGGAGCATTAAGATGGAAGATGACATGGTCYGGAGGGATCTGGCCGCAGTGGGACCCAGGGAACTCAGGATCACTCACCTGAGTAAAGCTTTCAGCCTCGAGGTGAGGTCTGTTAACTGAAAATAGCCAAAAATGTAACTCCTGAGCATTACTTATGGTGCTGCTTTCCATCACAGAGAGGTCTTTTCTTTGTGCAATTTGCCTTAAAAGTTCAATTATTTAAAATTTTTTTTTTTTGCAATTTGCCTTAAAAGTTCAATTATTTAAAATTTTTTTTTTTATTACACTGATTTTATTTTTAATTTATTTTAGGGGTCTCATTTTTGTTCTCGGTTTCTCCAATTCCATCTATAAATTGCCTTGCCCTGATTGCCACGATTGAAAAGACAGTTCAGAAATGTAAGCAAACCTTTCCTGCTCCTTTTGGGTTTTTTTAACTGTTTGCGGGGAGGGTCAACTGTTTTCTAAGAATGCTTTAAATAACTTCTGCCTTGGGAGATAGCCGAAAAATGATCATTTTTTCTATAAATTGGGAAACAAAAGGCCTCCACCCCTTCCAAGAGCTCTCTCACAAACTTTCCCTTCTTGCCACCCCACCAGCACGGCAATAACCCCAGCCCATTGCACTGGCACAC
>JASVER010000037.1:2305703-2310703 GCA_030449065.1 Oceanodroma leucorhoa | reverse complement strand
TTACGTCCTCGGAGTGGACACATGTCATCCTGAATCGAAGATGAGCACCACATGGCAGGGATCCCTGCGCCTGTGTGGGACTCAGTACTGAACCAGGATCTCTCGTCTGTAAAATCTGTTACGAGCCCAATCCTGCAATACTCCCTCCGGTAAAACTGCCATTAGCTACAGGAGCTGATATTGTTAATTTACATTTTGCCAGCTATAGACTCGAGTTACTAACCGTTGCTTGTTCTGGGGACAGATTTAGACCTAATGATAAAATTATACTTTTTCGCAATAACTGTTGCCCTTGGACATGCTTAGAAGTTTTATGGCAGTTCTGCATCTGCTTATCCAATTGCAAAACCAGCTTTTTGAATCTCCTTAGCTGTGCTACCTGCAGAAAGTGTGCAAATCGCTTCCTTGCTCCTAATGCAGGAGCAATTAGTTTTACTTTTCCAGACTAAACACACATACACGATTACTGTTCCCAGTGTCTTGCTGTGGCTTCTCCTGCTGCCACACTGCGACTAGCCRGTTCGGTCTTTGCTCCATTGGAGATAATCCTGTTTAGCCACTCTACAAGCCTGTCCGCTAACGTGACAGGCTGATCGCAACTCTGGAGCACCTCAGATCGCAGCAGACAGCATCTCCCATTAATTGTATGAGAGGCCACTGACAAAGTCAAATAGTTATGGAGATCCTCCTATGACACTCGGAAGTTCTTGGGTAACATGAGCTGCGGTGGTGCAGAGGACACCGCTATGGCAGGAAGGCAGAAGAAAGGGTGAGGAGTTTATAGCCCTTACAAATATTCCTACTTCTTCTACAGACCTTCATAATTTTCTTTTATGGGCCATGCTCTGCCCTTCTTGTGTCTTCAAGTTACTACTTTGCCAACCTCTGAACTGTTTCACCTTGCACCCTCAGGGCTTCGTTGCTTCCTATCAGATAATGAAACTCGTGGATGAAGCATCTTTGGGTGACCCAAGAAGCACAGACACTGTGAGGGGGGTCACAGAAGGAAAAAGGCAGCAAAGCAAACCATCAAAAAGAAAATCTGCTAATCAATCTCCCTCTTTTTCACCCASCACAGCCCTCTGCAGTATATGCTCGGCAGGTGAGTTTGAGAGCCATGGASCTTTGCGAGTTTTGCGGCTGTTGGAGCACCAGAGCCATCAGGAAAACACGGGGTGTTTGAGGAGGCTCCTCTCCTGCTCCTTGGGTGACTTGTCCCCCATGGCAGGGCGGGGGGGGTTCCTCATCTACTATTTTATCACTCTTTTGCCATGACTTTTAGGAAGCTTGTAAAGCATTTAGCATTATTAATAAAGATAAACTCCACTGATAAAACTCACAGCAAAGGAATCACGCAGGAACTAGGATAACAACCCTTTTCAAGCAAGGGAGTTTTCACATTCAGCCCCAACAGCCCTCCCCGAGCTCAGCTGCTCGGGGGCTGGATCTCTGTTTGACCCTGGCGTGCGCCCAGCCTGCAGCCAACTGCAGTGGCCGCAGGCCACCGGTATCCGCGGCACGAGCCGGTGGAAGTCGGGCGGTGACCCGACGTACAGCTGAACACCGCTCCGCTGTCCTGCGGCGGTCTGGGGGACGGGTAAGCAGGCAAGACCTAGAAAAGCATCGAGCAAAGCACTGCAGAAAGCTGAATAAAGGCAATATTCATGGTAAGGTGTGTCGCCTTGTTGACCTGCAGCAATTTTTCTTTCTGCCAGGGAGTAAGCAAGGCATTGCCCACCTGTGGAGGGTGGTCTTCAGCTGCACCTACAGAGTCTTCTGACTGCAAAGAACAGGAGGAAGGCTAGAGAAGGAGTATTAGAGTTCCAGCAAGTTGGAAGCAAGTTTCCAAGCCTGGAGAGCAAACTGAAGTGTATTATTAGCTCTTTTCTATTTGCCTCAAAAGCTGATGAAGAAGAGGTTGGAAACCATACTATTCAACTGCCAAATAACTAAAAAAATTCCAATAGTGCCTGACATATGAGCCAAGGAACCCACTGAAAATGTACATTTGTATCCAAACCATAATGCGTTGAGCTATGATCTCATTCTGAGGTGGACTTTCTTTTTTTTTTTCTTTTTTTTGTTTTATTTGGTTTTGGTTCTTTGAGTAAGAAAGGAGGAAACAAAGATTAAGCCTTACATTCGCATGGTCTCATGCGGGAGAACAGGGAAAGTCACCGTCAGTCCCCTCCCTGCAGTGCTTCTCCTGTACATGAGGGGTGGTTTTCTCCAGCTCTGCCATGGGGACGGGGAGGTGGCAATTCCACGCTGCCCTCCCACGTGAGCTGACACRTCTCAGAGCCAAGACGTGGCCCCTCCACATCCCCACGGAAAAGGGAGGACAAAGTAAGGAGCCGTGGTCCTCCCCAAGCCCCTTCCCTGGCTGGCGAGCCCTGCCCCGGCAGTCAGGGCTATCCCAGCAGCTGGTGGGAAATGCCACTTCCCAAAGCAGGAGCCAATCGCTTTCGCAACATCCAAGCTAAATAAAYGATTTCCAGACTCCTGATCAAACCTCTTTTTATTATTGGCATTCACGTTTCAGCTCAGAAATTATGAACGGGACGGCCCAGCTTTATCTTAAAAGCATCTGGTGTTCGGGAAGGAGAAATAGCCTGCTTTTTTAAAAAAATAAGCTTTAACATAAAAATGCTTGTGAGACTGGCAATTCTTATTAAAAGCTAGCTTTTTTCACCGGGTAATTTTCCAGATTTCTCACAGCCCTGGAGCAGAGGAGAGAATTTGGGAAACAAGGGAAACATAGGTGGGAAAAATATACGAAAAGAAAACATGTAAAAGAAAACACATTTAAATTTGTTTCCACATATGAGATCATATTTCTGGCACTTTGTAGAAGTCCTATGGAAGCTGTTATTTTCAGTATAGGAATACTACAGTGACTAAATTGGTGTTAAATTTAAATCTATTCAGGAAGTAATAGTCAATCTGCATTCCATGTAAAGACTCTCACAGGCAAAATTATTTATACAAGGTAAAGTTGGCAAAAGGAAGTCCAATGAAAGAAAAGAAATTACATGTATTAACCCAACCCTTCCCAGGGTTGAATACTTCTGTACTTCAATAGTCCTTCCTCAGGAAAATAGAGTTTTAGCCAGTGTGAGAGTAACACATTTTGTTAAAGTGGAAGTGATGTTTCAGCAACTGCTATTTTAGATGCATTATGAAACAATATAGGTCCATGTGATCTTTTAAAGTAAGTGTCACTATTTGCAGACAGATTTTTACTAATAGTTTAATTCCGCATGAAGTGTAAAATGCATCCTGCAAATGTGCAGCTACGTAATTGGATAGATGTTTTCACAGATGTATATTTAATTTTACAACTTTTGAACCTTCTTTGCATTTATTAATTCATTTCTGCAACATTTAGGTCCAAATTTTGCCACACATGCACAGCTCCAAGGAGGGCTGATTTTAATTATATTCGCACAAGTTTTATGCCAGTGTAACTATTGACTTAAATCAAGCTTCTTAGACCATGATTTACATCAACATAACTTTGACTAGAATCAGACTCAGTTGAAGATGTGTGGAAATAACTTTGCCAGAATTTCCCTCTGGGTTCTTTTTACTACTGGTTGTACTGAGTAAATAATTATTTTGGGCCAACATGTGTCAAAACTTAAAATATTTTAAAAACGTGGGGAAAAGGAATACCTGCTTTTCAGAGGACTCTCTATAAGCTCATGCGTGCTTTCCTGGCTTGATTTTGCTGTTTCTTTTTGGGAAAGTACATTTTGTCATGTACATACTACCACAAGAGCAAAAAGAAGTTAAAAAAAAAAAAATCAGTACCCCAAATTTAAGCAGTGTTGAAGCTTAAGTTATGTGACAGCCAACTTGTCCCCTCTTGGATGCAGTGGGCCAAGGACATGCCTATGCACACAGATGGAAGTCCTGCAGAAAAGCCATACAAGAAAACCGTAGCCAAGGAGAAAAGGCAGGAGAACATGCTCCTTTCCAGAATGCGTGCTCTGCACAGACATCAACCCCCCCCAGGGCAGCTGCAAAGTCCCCAGATGGTGCCATCAGCCTGATCTGAGGTCTCCATCTATAGGTTCCTTGAAATGGCATGGGTTTATTGTCACGGGATGGCCATCTGAAGCCAGGCACACCGAGGAGCATCACAAAAAGACCTCAAGGTAAAGAGGGGAACCACCACATCCCCACTACCCAGCATCGTGGTGCACCATGAAATCTTTCACTCAATTCGGCCACTTGAGTGTGGGTCTCCCGCTGTTGCCCACACAGGCTGAGCTGGTGGGACCCATGTCCTCTCCCCTCACCTTCATTGCCTGTCCCAAACTACCTGTCAGCCCGCTTGACCTACCTATGGGATTTAGGTGCCGTCTGCTGAACRCCTGCACCCTCGGGGCCCCAAAAGCCACTATTTACTCTTGCTGCGCCCAGCCAAGCTGCCTCTGAGCCACTTCCCCATCCCCTTATAAGGACTCGGTGTGACCACCAGCCCTCCACRTTGGGTGGCCTCACCTCCACATTTCCTCTTCCCTTCCTTGGAGGCAGAGGTGACTGCACACCAGGGCCGTGCTCCTCTTGGCATTGAACCCRAGGAGCCACCACCCTGTGAGGCACAGGCCATCTTTAGAGGAACCGCAGCCCCGGGAGGAGGGACGGGACACCAGAAAGCCTGTTGAATTGACCTGGTGGTCTGCTCAGGATTTCTGCGGGGTGGTGAATCACAGCCTTTGTGCTTTTTTGGGACCCGCATATTTTTCTGTGCGCCATAGGACAAGCCGCTCCACTATGTTACCGGTCTTGTGATGTAGAAAGAGATGAAACCCTTTCACGAAGCCTGGACACGAAGGCTCTGTACACAACGTCCTTTTGGCCAATTTGCCATTATTTGTATAATGGGCCCTATTGTGCTTTTCTAGGCCTGGATAAAGTGGCCTGTGTGTGTGCATGCCTGTACGTTCATGCAGAGGACACCCCTGGGAGACCCTGAGCTCCTGGCACGCCGG
>JASVER010000037.1:2260703-2300703 GCA_030449065.1 Oceanodroma leucorhoa | reverse complement strand
AACATCCTTTCCAGACTTCTGCTCATCGCTGCTCCAGTTTTGAAAACATGCAAAATTTATCTGATTTACCACAACAGCTTGAAGGACCAGCTTGGATAAATATGTATTTTTGTGATCTCTATTGGTTTTGCACATATGGTATCATCTACCTGATTGATTGTAAGGGCTCCATTGACTAAAAACTGAAGGGATTTTGGTGTATACATTCATTCTGAAAAATACATATTCATCGCGGGGCATGCCACAATCCCCTAAACGTGAAGTCACAGCCCTGCACAGTGTCGGCGTCTCTCACGTAATGAATCACCGGCTGATGGACCCCGTTGGAGTCCTGACACTTCACCCTCCCGCCGGTGGCTGCTGCCGCCCTCCAGCTCCCAGCCGTGTCCCCCCACGCCAACCAAAGGGCAAGGGGCTGGCTGCCCTCCCCACCGGCCACCTCCCCCAAATGGCAGCTTTTAGATCACAGCATCTTTTTTTTTTATTATTATTATTATTTTAATTTCAACGAGGCCAAATTAATTGTTTGCAAAATGAAGAAACGGATCCTGCAGCGATTTTATCCCTCTGATAACTCCTCACAATTTGCAACGGAGTTCCCTCTAGCATCGGCCACGGAGCAGGGTCTGTATTTCTTCTTAAGAGTATTTTTCACTCCTTTCCTTCCCACCGCCACACACAACCTGGGAGACAGACTGTATTAAAAAACACTGTAAAACAAATAACTGCCTTCACGGGGAAATGTGTTGTTTCTTTCCCCCTCTCTTTTACATCCTTATATCTGACCCTAATCTAGATCCCACAGTCAGTGACAGAAATATTGACATCAGCCGGAGAAAGATCAGGTTTCTTTACACAGGGGACGAGTCCTATAAACTCTGCCATGTTGACAGAACCGGGTCCCGTGCTGGTGGGTCCTTCTGGTGGCCTGGAGAAGGTTTCAACACCGCTCCTGCTCCACTGTAGCCCAAGGGAGCTTTCTCATTAACTTTAATACCAGCATCATTACACCTTAAAAATAAAAAGGGACGGATTCTGCTACAGAAGGAACACTACCTGACTCTTTAGGTAGCCTTACTGCCCACAGCAAGGCATTTCTGTTGCTTAGAGTACCAAGAATATCACAATCTGGCCCAAAATTAATAAAAAAAAAGCTGAAAGTCGGTTATAAAAAAAATTGCCTCTCTGCATTTTTACAGTTGAGCTATAAACTCCAGATAAACAGAGGCCACAGTGGAAATGCTGACACAGACCTCTGCTTGGCATCGGGAACAGGCACAACCTCCCGTTACCTGCTCTGGTGAGAGAATTCATAGGTTCGTGATGAAGTAGGGGTACTTAGGATTTCTACAGCATTTTCCTTTCTATTATAAATACTTGCTCRAAACCCAGCCCTCCAATTTTTGGTCACAGCTTTATCTCAGAAAAGGCTGAATAGGTACTTAAAATATTTTTCAAGAGAAAGAAAGAGGAGAGAGAGAGAGAAACCCCTGCCCATTCTTCTGAAATTTAAGTAGGCAGCCCTTGAAAGATCACTGAGAAAAGTCTGTATTTTCTCAGGTTTAACTAAATAATTTATGCATACTTTCACTTTGGCATGATGAAGCAATTTTAGCCTTTAAAACCCACAACTACTCAGGAGGGAAAAGGTCTGGTTCCTGCAACTTAAATAATTTAAACATCCAGGTGGAAATGCTTTCAGCGCTGCTCCTTTCTGAGACAAAGAAGGAAGACTCCAAAACTCTGAGACACTGAGAAGAAAAGGAGTGATAGAAGAGCCAACCTTGGATGCATTCAATATTGAGGGGAAATCCAGCTGGAAAAAGATGACTAGAAAGATGCCTGGAGTACATAAGTCTGCTAGGTAAAAATGCTTAGAAAAAAGTTATTGGAGCTACAACAAACACGCTTTCCAACAGAGCACGGCAAAAATATCCCTCTACCCTCTAACCCGAGTCAGAAATGGTTTTGTACGCTTAAGGGTTAGGCAGATGTTAGGGGTCACTGAAGAAGCTGTGTGAAAAGCTGCACCACCAGCACCGGCTTCTGAATTTACAGAAATGARTACGTCGTCCAACTCAGAGCCGAGCAGCTTTGTGCCGATGAGAAATGAAAAAGTACCCGGGCTGCTTCACTCTTTCCYGCATTAGATGGTAGATGTGAAACTCTTGAGATACATGCAAAAATTTATCAGCTTGAAAGACAGGTAAGAATGGCCCTCTGAGTCAGTGCCYGACCGACCTCACGTCGGGTTTCGATGCCGGCACACCGGCGATGACATGCTCGCAAAGCGCGTGGGATGCAGCCAGAGCCCGGCTCGGCTGATGTCCTGGGGAAGGGCGCGAGGCCCAACGGGAGCACATGGTTATGGGGAGAAATGCTTAAAAAAAAAAAAAAAAAAAAATCAGGAATAAAGTGTCAACAGCATAGGTATTACTAGAACTAGATAACTGGTAGCGATTTCACATAGTATTAGGCTCCGTTAATCAAGATGTCTCCCAGTAAATAGCATTACTGAAATGAACATTTGGCTTCGGCCCAAGGACAGACATGCCTCGGACTGCTCTCCCCTTTGGTATGTATTGAGCAGAAAGTATTAGAGGGAGAGTTAGCAGTGACCCATATATCTAAACCACCAGCATTTTCTGTTAGGGAAAAAATATCTGATTGTCCTTTCTAACCAGCTTTAAAGGCTCCATTGTTCGGCATGAGCCTTCAAAACATGGCAGGGACGATGTCCCGGGGCTGGAGAGATGCCTTCTGCATGCCCGTGGTGTTCTCCTTGGGTTTTGCAGAGAGAGGGACTCCTAAACGCCCGGGAGCCTTTCGTCGCTCACATTCCTCAAGAGAACGGCAGTAATACACCAAATTAATAACGRCGCACATCCCTCCTACAGCCAAGCTGGTCCCGGTGCCAGCGCTCACATCTGCAGCGCAGTCGCGCCTTTGCATCGGGAGCGAACAGGAGGTGCCATGGGGAGGAGGAGGAGGAATAGGAGAGGTCGGACCCGGCCGTGCCCACACGTGGGATTTCCCCCAGCAGTCTTCACCTGCGATTTCCTACTCCTCCTCAAGAAGGGAAGCGAGACATAAGCCGTGCTCGTCCAGCCGCCCTTCCATCAAGCACAGGGTGTCCATGGCCTATTTTTTTTTTTTTCCCTACCAGGTGTCTCACTCAATATATCCTGATCAATGCAAAAAAGGGCAAAATTCACGCCTTGCAGCACTAGAAATACTCCAGTTGGTGCCGGAACTGATGCTCTTTCAGCACAGATTTTTACTGCCTTGCACGTGAGAAACTACTGGCTGCCAGTGTGTGTGTGTGCATGTGGAGTAACACCACCTCCAGAGCCCGCTTCCCACCAGACTTTGAGCTTAAAATGGCTCAAAGTTTCTCCTATCTCCATGTGCCTCACGGTCAGCTGAAATGTTCTTATTAGGCTGGTCCCCAACCTTATCCTCGCAGCCAAAAGGAARTGCAGAGCTGGGCATAAGAGGCTGTTGAAACCACACGTCATGTTTGGGTTTGCTGTGTCATAATGATTTTATTCCGGTTGGGATAAGGCTTTCTGCAGCTGTTTTCCTATGGAGCTGATGGCAAAGGGCAAGGGCTCGGCTGATACTGAGCAAAAGGGAAGAGCAGCAAGAGGAGGGACCTCCCGACAGAGAAAACACCTCTGTTAAAAATGCATTATTTTTGTTGTTTTAAGTATGTAAACTTCAGAGGCATTGCCCATGGTTAAGAGGTAAAAATAAGGGATGTGGAATGAGGCTTCAGACCTCAAGTCTTCAAGTATTTTCCCTTTCTTTCGACCTTCTGTATTTTCCCTTTTTTAAATGTGGTATTAATAGTGGTGCCCTGGCCACAGCCTCCCCTGCAGCAAAGTGTGGGTGCCCCAGCACCTCTCCACTACCAGGGGAAAGAAACTCTCCTTTCCCCGATTCCCTCGCTGGCGGGGCTCCTACCTGGCCAGGCGGGATGGCTTCATCCTCTAATTAGCGTGCCAAAATATACACCAGTTATCCCCGAGGATGTGCTCCCTCCTACATCAGGTACCTGCCTGAAACCCTCAGCTCGWTGCTTTGAGATATGAACATCCTTTAGTTGCCGCTAAGTGGGCTCAGATTTCAGCCGGCGTCTACCTCGAGGTGAAAAGATAACATGAATTTTTAACAAAAAAGAACCTACTTGAAATTTAAAGATAATCACTCTTCTAATGAAATACAAAGTACAGCCTGTGTTGGGATCATATTTCATGGGAGAAAGTTAAACTTTCAAGGTTAATATTGTTTCTGAACAAAGTATAAATCAGGTTTTTCGGAGGCCTTTTTTGCTGACTTACGTCTTACACCTGCGAATYTTGATGGGGACTGGAGACCTTGCGTTTGCAAACCTGCGYAATTTTGGGCACTAGAATAACCATTATATCAAYACCAGGAACAAAGCAAGCTCGGGGRCTGTGTGTGAAACTCCTCTAACAACAACCCAAAAAATAAAGCAGCAGCCCCTTTGGCACCGAGCTCCCCRAGGAAACCGCATGAACCCGAGGTGAAAAGCCTTTTCTTCTATTCCCAGGCTGCTAAACCATCTCGTTCTCCTCATTCATTACCCCGAGTTAAGCTTTGCAAGCTTACAGTAAACCTGGGAGAGCTCGGGTTTTGTACGGAGGAATTTCACATTAAGGATTCGTTTCCCCCGCCTCCAGCCTGTTCCCCTGAATCTTCAAACTGAACACCTGATATAAACSTAAAATCCTAATCTAGCCTGAAGTGCATTAATAGAAGCTTTGATGTTTTTAAAAAAAAGGAAGAGAATTAGCTCCATAATCCTACTAGTTATACTTCTAACAATATTATTTTAAGACAATTAATTCATATTTTAAAATAATGAAGTTACTAGCGTAAGACACTAAACTTCTTTTAGTATATTAAATTGGGCAGATTGCTTCTCTCCTTCTAATTATGAATGTAGAAGTTACAAAAGAAACTGTCATTTTGATAGAGTAAAAGACAATCTGTCTGCCAAAAGTGTCCAATCGTAATTCTAAAAAAAAAAGAGTCATCTGCATCAAGAACATGCTACTTTGTTTGATGTACTGTCTTATTGGAAACCTAATTTGCTTTCAACCTCTGAGACAACACATAACATAAGTTTGTGTGACTAATTTTCTTGGAAATATGAGTAATTAGAATAAGGGACCATTTCCATCACAGGAACGGATAGTTTTCAAAATTCGAATTAAACGCTGTAAGTTGCTTTCTTTTCCCTTGCAGCCGCGTATTACAAAAGGGAGAGGGATGGCTTTGTATAGCCTAACGTAAGCTCACATGTAAATTGTGAACTACCGCAAAGTACGGAGAGGTTTATTACCTGAGGTGAGCACTCCCAGAGCTCCTGGAGTATAAAAGCATYAGCCGTATGTTCTAACCGAGTAATAAAAATCAATAAACAGGAACCCCCCACCTGTGCTATGGCCCCAGTGTTAAGTTTTATACATGTAGTAATAGTGCATATCAATTTTCACCACCCTTCCTACGCTAGCTATTACAAGGCGTACAACCACCGGAGGGACTGCGAGAGCAGTGCCATTCATCCCACGGAGTTGTCCAGATGCCAGCTCCATTGCATCATTGTCAATTTTATTCTATCTACAACTGGACAAGGCTGCAGCCCCGGCTCCTATCCACCCACTCAGCCCCGCAACAATTGCAAACTCTGTTCGGCTGGTTAAAGAGTTTACAAGCCAGCTGAAAGAAAACAGAACAGTTGCATATTAATGCACCCAACCCCTGAAAGATCACATAATGGAGCGGGAGAAACATGTAACTGCAACCAATATGGSATCTTGTCCAGCTGCCGCAGCCTGTGGATCGGTGACCGGGTTTTTAAATAAATTAACGATAAGTATCAATATGCAGCTGCGCCAGGTTTCGACTGCAACTGGTTGTGTTGCTATAGGCTTCTCAATTGCTCAGAGGTATGGAAAGCGTGGGTCAACGCAAAGCTAGTGTATGTCAAAATCAAACAACACTACAGATGCGGTAGCGCTGCCAGGTTGTAAAAATAACTACTAAATCACACTTATCTTATAATTAAAAAGAATGCCCCTGATAAGGCAAGGAAGAGTATGAGCATAAACCTTTGCCATGTATTTTCTGCTATTCATTAATCTATGTAAATAAGGGTGGCAGGTGTATTTAAGTACCAAGCAGACCAGGGAAGTTAGTTGCTTTTCATTTTCAAATCAGAACCAAAAAAAACCCGCACAAAACTTTGAGGAATATTTCATTCTACAGGCATCCTTTAAAAGTGTCAGGCTTTCTAATTACAGCCCAAAGATGACCACTGCAGACTTCAGCAAGTAATGAGAAGCATTTGAGGATGAAGGCTTTGATTCTGAAATAAGCCTGACCCAAGTGTAGTCTCCCTTTATGAAAAAAGCTGCGGTAGCTTCAGTTTTAATAGGCAAGAGGGGAAAAGAAAAAAAAACAAAAAAAACCCCACACACAGCACTTGACGATGACCCTTTCTCCCCTCCCCAACAAAAAGACAAGGAGTTTTATCTGCCTGAGGTTGCCTCTGATAGTGCTTATGGTCCGGAAGTACCACTCATGGGCACTTAAAGCAGCATCACTCAGAAGCATAAAAATAGAATAAAGTTGTTCAGCAAATGAGAAATTATGATATAACTCAAGTGTTGTGACACGAAACAAGCAAAACGAATGCTCCAAATATTCCCTGGAACTGATAAAAATCTATCTGAAATTAGTAGTGCCATCAAGGTGTTGCTTAAGATGATGTAGTGCCTTTAAAAAGCTATCTACAGTAACAGTCGCGACAGCTTTGCAGTGAAGCTAACCATTTTAGGCAATGGGAAGAAAGTAAGACCATTGTAGTTGTGAACAGCTGGCATACAATAGATAATTTAAGGGAAAGTGACCCTCATGTATAATTTTTAACTGAAGAACTGTCAAGCCCCATTAGTTCCAATAGGGCCTGGTAGTACCGAGGTAGGTTTATAGGGGCATTGTATGAGAAGAGTTTCCAACAGAGCAGCGAGAAAAACAAAAACATTTTATGAGAACTTTTCTGGATTCAGAATTAATTCMATTTTTTTTAAATCTTAGCTGCTGTTTGAGACAACAGCATCTCTGCTTTTCTTTTTAGAAGGCAACCCAAAATATGGCAAAAATGTCTTTTAGAGCCACGTTCTGAGCCACATGTGCTGATAATGGTGAGGAATTTTGAAAGACACCCGTTAAATGTGGAAACCATGCTGCTAAATCTACGTCACCGCCTCAGTTAGTGAATAAAAAGCCAAGTAAAAGAGCAAGGGAAGAAAGCAGGACTCCTTAAATAAGTGCATATAATGAAGGGTAGAACCTGGGTAGAACATAAAAAGCAAGCAAGTTAGGTAAAATAAAGCTCCGGCATCGTTTCTGCAGACATATTTTAGAAGCCAGTCCAACATTATAAACAATTGCTATAAAACCTGAAAGGTCCAGGTGTCACTAAGTCATGTTTACTTTATGGCTTTCACTTTGCTATTTGGCAGTACTTCTAAGACCATACTGAATGATGTTGCCCTCAACTTAAAGTGCTATAACTTTCTTGCAGAGACTTAAAAGAGATACTGTAAAATTATTTAGCAACTTTTTGTGCCATAAACAATACTGGGATGTAAATCCAGAGTCCTCTCCTGTGCATCAGTCAAGCCCCCATTAAATGCTGCATTTTGATGGTGGATGTGTGGTGGGTCCTGGTAGGGAATGGGGTGAAGAGGGGAAAGACCAAGCACGTGCCTCTCCTCCTCTGAAGGTGCTGAACTGCTGGCAACCTTGTGCCTCCTGGACACTTTAGGGGACAGTGGAAATGGGGACAAAAGCAGCGAATACGGGCAAAGGTTTGGGCTTGTCTCATCTCCTTGTGGAGTTGTCCTTCCTTGAGGAAAGCAGCATGGCAGGAAGGTGCTGGGTTTGGGGCAAGTTATCTCCCTGCGCTGCTGGGGCCCCACCGTGCTTTCCACCACGGCCAAGGGTGGGTGGGTGGCAGGAAACCAGGGTACGCTCACAGCTGAGGTCAATATTGGGTTTAAAGTAAATGAGAATAGCTGATTCTGGCCTTAATGAGTTGACTTAAGGCTTATATATTAAAAAAAAGAATACAGTTGTCGTTTAAAGAAATGACAGAGAACCATCCTTTTAAATCCAAGTCAAATAATATGACAATAAAGCCAGGAGTTACAGGTACTGCAGATTGTCCTTTACTAGACACTATATTACATGTAGTCATTAGRCCAGCTATAAAAAGAAGGTTTAAATACTAATGTATTTTTTAATTTGTTTTATACCCTAAACAAACAATCAATGTACATTAATAAACATAATTGTTTTTTTGGCATTTGTCCATTCATTTGGTCTACCTTGTCAGCTCCGGCAAACACATCAGCAAAATTCAGTAACCACAATACACAAGAAGGAAACACCAATGGGGCCATCTCAAATATGCATAATGTATTGAATTACTTTGCTGCTCCACTATTGACAGACTGAAACCTCCAAAGTTTGCCATAAGGTCCTCCTCTCCGTCTTAAACAATGCCTTTGACAGTTTTTTGTCCACAAATACTGCTTTCAAGTGCTGGTGCAAAGAACCTTTAACGAGGTGGTAAATATGTTTACCTTTGATAAGGTGAGCTGCCTGATAAGATAAGGTGGATGGCCACTTTTCAAAAGCAAACATGTACAGAGCTTGGGGCTCTCACCCAGGAGATGTGCTGGATTCGCTCAGCGTAGGGCAACGTCTACGCACTCTGGAATAGCTTCCTGAAATCAATTTGTTCCTTTTCAGTTTTAATTATAAAATACCACTCGCTAGAGAGATTTATTCACTCAAGAGGGTGCAATATTGGAGAGGGATGTGTAAAAGGTGCTCATCTCTGTAGTCTCAGCAATTAGGGTGCAGCTCTTGGTTTAACTAGGACACCATGGGTATCTACCTCCTGGTGTGCCACCTCCAAGCAATCCCCATCCAAGGGGCCTCCTGTAAATGGACAAAATCAGGAAGTATCTCGGAGKAAGAATCTCTCGATGGTCTGGTATGGTTATCTGGAGTGCTAGTGACCGGAGAAATACATACCAAGAAAAAGCTCCACTGGGGGCAAAATCTGTGTTGCAACCCTGTAATGCCTCCTGRCATCTCTACCAGGTCCTCTCTGTAGGTGACCCTACCAAAACAATTCTGGCTGGTCCATCGGTTGTAGTCRAGAAGACAGGAGGTAATGCGGGTAGCATCTGTGCCGCAGAAATGTCTTAAAATGCCATTTGTCGGAGGAAAGGAAAATGAAATTGTTGCAAGAAGAGCAGAAGCTGAAAAGTCCAAAATGGTAACTCCACTAAAGGCTTTAACGCACTAGAAAATTTATGAAAACATGAATAAAAGGTAACTTATTCAGTGTCAGCCTTACATATTTATAGTTTAAAAATTAGTCAAAGTTTGTGTCCCGAGGTTGCACCTACAGGAAGCCAGATGTGTGCCTTCTGCATGTGACCTAAGACAGGCCTGAAGCAACAACTAGATAATTTCTCGCTCATACTCCACACCGTCGATCGCGGCGGCTTTCTGAGGTGAGAGAATCTGACAGCACTAACTCTCCAGGGCAGAACTTTCCAGTCAAGTGGATCAACGGACTGAAAATCTCTTATGAATAGTCATTAGGCCTTCATTACAAACCCCTCACAACCCAGTTCTCTTTTCGCAACCAAATGCCTTTTGTCATCTTCACAAGGTGCATCATTTAATTACCAATTGATTTCTTTATATATGACAACATGTCAGATAGCAAAATACAGTGTATCTCCCTTAGGGGGAGAAGTCTGTTAACTATCAGCGTGCCAGATTACTGAATTTAGCTGGAAGACAGCTATTCCCTCTACTGCGCCTTTATTTTAACTCGCTTTCCAGTTTTCCAGAGGAGCAACGTGGGGAAAAGGCAAAGGCAAGGAGCATCGCAAAGAGGACTTTTTTTTTTCCCCCCTGTTCTGTCAAAAAATTAAAGCTGGCTTCCAACATTTCTCACTCYCTTTTTAGGCACACACACACCCCATGCACGCACATATGTACATTGGCATCCGCGGCTATATGCACACAGAGAGCCGGGCTAAAACACGTCAAACAATTGTTCTCATTATACCAGGAATTTACCCAGCTTCTGACTTTGCTAGCATGCTGAATCTTCCCCTTCACAACTGCAGCCTGATAATCAAGCCAGTACTGTATTAATAAGCTGAATAATAAGGGAATTTCAGAAATGTACAGGACTATTATACCGTAACAATAAAACCTCAAACTGAGTAAACCAGAGCAGTGCTGAAGGTAGGCGTCGGAAAATAATGAAACCAGTGTTGCAGTAATGCACTCCATTGTATGGCAGTGTAAATGCCTGCTTCTTTCATACACAGAAGCTACATTACACGAGTCCGAAATGTTCTCAGAGCATCACTGTGCCTGGTTGTGATAGAACCTGGCACCAGCAAGCACTGAAAGCTGACATTATACTGTAGGATGTGCTGCAGGTGTGCAGGCCTGCGAACGTGCTCTAATTACATATTTTCCTGCAGAGCAACAATTAAGGTCGCCAAAATAATTGCCAGTTTCTTAATCCCTCTCTAACAAGACTGACATAAGGAACAGTTTATTTTTCTCTGGTTATTTTGAAAGTGCTCCTCAAGATTTTGGTTTTTCTAGCGCGCCGCATAAAACTAATTCTTACGTTCAAATGTGTGATTATACCCATTGTTGCTGCTGGGATGGGGGTTTTTTAAGCCCAAACCTTTTCTGAATTCTAGTACAACTGAAATAATGAAGAAATCCCGATTGTATAACCTGGCATGCTGTTTCGACATTTCCCCTGCAACGAAGGTACCTATTTTCCCTTTTCTGTGTGCRTTCACACTGGTGTGGTTTTGGGGGCTCTTTTCTGGGACTACAAGCTCCGGGCCAGTACCTGGACCCCTGCACGGCAGCATTAGGGCTGTGCTACTCCAGTTGAGCAGCTAGAGAACTACAGGGTCCTGTCTGTGTCCAGGGTTCAATAAAGAATCACCTTTATTTTCACTACAACTGGCCTTATCTACTGTGGGAGACATTACAGAGACTTCTTTCTCAGTGGCGTAAAGCACTCTACTTCAAACAATTGAAAGAATTGTAGTACATGAGACAGAAAGGGGATGTCTAGTGCATCCATTTGCAAAGCTGATGCATTTAACAGCAACCATTATGTATTGTAGTTATATATAGCKCTCTCGTAGACCTTGGGAATAGTGGCCAATGTGAGTCAAACTCAGAGCTGGCATCAACGGCCACAAGTCAATTGATTTTCATCGGGAAGCACCAGATGATACGAGCCAGGAACCCTCCACCCCTCCCCTCCAACTCTTACAGAAAAGAAAATCTCTGAGAAAGCCACGGTCTCAGCCTCCACACAGAGACCTTCTCATCCTTTAACGCCTTTGAGTTTTAGGCTTGGCTCAAGCCTTGGCTGAAGAGGTTGCTTGAGACACGTAACCTGGAAACCATTGAGGTGACTTCTGTGGGACCTGGGTGAGACCCATTCAGTGTTTCTGAAGAAAGGCTCTAAAAGGTACTTTATATAGGAACACAAGGACATTTATGTTCAGTCMTGTTAAGACAAACCTCTGCTTCTCGGTTAAGCCAAAGGTTAATAGGCTGTTCTTGATTACATTTTCAAATAGTTGAACTCCCTTCTAACTTTCYGGCAGAGCCTGCTGTCACTGCCCTACCTATGTGCAGATCCTACTGATGTCAGAACGAGTATTGCTTATGTCAGGATTAAATTTATCTGAGCAACGCCAAAGATCAAACAAAAGACACCACACAGCACCAGTCAAAGGGTGTCCAGCGGTATGCYGGATAGATTGGCTTGACATGCAAAATCATATTCAAACATCTAAGAATATTAGCATTAATGAAGCAGGCAAGACACCCTTTGATAATTGTTGGCAGTCTGAAAACTTTGCTCTGAGGATATTAAAAGTAAACTGTTATCGTCCGATTGCCAGTTTGAATCCCACTGATATAAGCTGCCACAACCTGTCAGCATTAAATATATAACAAGGGGGTATGAATATAAACTTCTGTTTGGGAGCGTAGGTAGATGTCCACCTTTGCAAAGCGCATTGCATGTACGCAGACTTCAGAAGTGATACTAATATCACAGACTCCTACTAAGTTACTAGTTTTACTGCTAACTCCACTACTCACTTTCTAAATTTGTCCCTCTTTCCTACACTTCTCTCGCAGTCTTCCTTCAACACRGATGAGCTAATCAGTTGCTTAGACACCCGTCCTCATAAAGCTGTTCACATCTTTCTGTGCTTCACCTGCAAAAGCCACAACAGCGATACTGTGATACATAAAAATGTATTTTCCCCGCATTGTACTTATTACTTTGAAATGGTCATTGATTTACTCTGTAAGTGAGGAAACAAAGGAAATTTCAACTTTAATGGATATTAAGTTATTTGCAAATGAATCGTTTGCTCTTCTCAAAAGGGACAAATGTATTTTGTTCGCTTGAAACCTACTTAGAAAGGCTGCATGGGAATGATAAAAACTCATAAAGCTCGCGGTCACCTACAACCAGCTTAAAATTTTCAAACCTGATGATTTCATTAAGACTGAATGAAAACACAGTGTGGTTCTCCAAGGACTGAACACCACATAACTTAAGCCACCTAACTTTTAGGCACTGAATTTTCAGCCTCCAGCATCTTCGCCACACCGGGAGATGTCGATGTAGGTACCTGWCTGGGGATCCAGGTTGGAAAATACTGGCCTTAATGGGTACATAGCCTACACGGGCTGGGGTCACTGGGAAAACTCACAGCAGAAGGCAGATCAGAGCCAAACCGTGTCCCTAAGAGAGGGCCAAGTCTCGTCGGTTTTACTCACGTGAGCAGTTGCAGTGATTTCAGCGAGGAAGACATGGCCCTGTTTACAGGAAAAGGCTTTGAAGGGAAATATTTTAGGTTTTGATCAAAACCTCATTTGCATGCTTACAAAGAAACTGCAAAGACTTATAAATGAGCTGTAGAGTATATTATAAACCACGTTTTAAAAGTAACACATGCTCAGAGGTGGATAACGTTAAAATAAAAGTAGGTGTAATATCCAAGACGAACGTTTCTGTTGAGCAGAGATCACGCGAGAAAGCATTCCGCAGGCACAACTTTGCAGATAATCAAAGCCAAGTATTAATACATTTTTATCAGTCCACCTTCTGAACAATATTTCAGTAGATTTCCTTTCACACAGTGATATTTGTAATAAATGTTCTGCCTTTGTTTTAAAGTCAGTCCGTAGAAAGATGACATCAGCTTAGCAAACAATAAAGTGCCTGTAATATTGTCTCCAGAGGGCTGTTACATTTACTTTGTAGCAGTAAAATTCAATTTTCAAAAAACACTACATGAATGATGTTAGGTTATTAACCCTATCACCACCGTAAAACATTATCATTGTGTGCAGAATGTAGGTCACTATCTAGGAGCTATAAGTTGCTTTTTGTTAAATAATCCATTTAAGCTGCTTTTCTTTCCTATAGCCTGGGTTGTGTCCCTTTCCTTTGGAAAAAAAAAAAAAAAAAAACCACCCAAACAAAAAAACAGTTCCATTTTTAATCGCAAGGCTCTGAGCAAGCGTCCTTATTACACATCTCATTTTAAGGTGTTCTTCCTTTGTTACTTTCAGATCTGGCCGCACACTTTTGAAGAGCAACTCTCTGTGAATTCTTGTTATTCAGAGCTGCTCTCAAAGAGGGRAAAAAAAAAAAAAAAAGTGTATCATATCAGCCTACGCCTGTGGTGACTCTCACAAGTTTCAGTTCAAGGGAAGAGAAGAAAAAAAAAAATCGGCAGCTACAAATTCTGACTAATTTTGAAATTTCAGCGCGACTGAAT
Organism: Oceanodroma leucorhoa; assembly: GCA_030449065.1. Taxonomy (NCBI): domain Eukaryota; kingdom Metazoa; phylum Chordata; class Aves; order Procellariiformes; genus Oceanodroma; species Oceanodroma leucorhoa. The sequence goes on along the minus strand of JASVER010000037.1, from coordinate 2,286,724 downwards.
AGCGACCATCCTGATTTGGGGACCGACTCCTCAGCCCCTGCTCATGCTCGGAGCTCCCGTCTGGACCTGGCTTCCCTAAGCAAGCTCCGCCGAGCCAGGGGAAAGAAAGATCGGCGAGCAAACTGTCTGCAGGCCAACCCGTCACATGGCTCCCTGTAAAAGAGGATTTGCATACCTGACGCAGCTATGGAAATATTCCCTGCCCGGGAAGGAGSGAAAAAAAAGTACTAATGGCAACCCGCTATCAGGATGCAAGGGGTTAACTAGTTAAACTTCTACAACCCCCCACAGTAACTTTCCAAAAGCTGACAATAAGTAAAAGAAGTGCTGGTTATCCATTTTTTAAAGGGATGGGATTGGTTTTAGAAGAAAGGGAAAGAGGATCAAACACCTCAGAGCAACAAAAGGTTGTGTCAGAGGGCCCTCAATCACAAACCTCCTTCAACAAGAGATATTCCAACCTTCCAGAGCAGTTACCCGGGCAGCACGGCTAAAAAGTTCCCTGACATGAAAAGAACAAAAACAGAAGGGACAGAGGTAGTTATTGTTATGCACACTCCTCCTTTTTTTTTTTTTTTCTGGGGCTTTTTTTCTCCCCCACAAAACTTTTTGCATAAGCTCTTAGGGGGAAAGTAATAGTGCTGCTTATTGAAAAGAAATCCCCCCTCTTTGCACCTCCTACCTCCTARGTTGGGAGGTATGGCCCAGCAGATTCTCAGCCAGGAACACCTGACGAATGGGAAGGTCAGCTCCATGAATGCTTCAAAAGAGGCATCCGAAATTAATAAACGTAATTATAAGAGTGTAAATGTATCCTGGTTTTCATCGCCCCCTGAACACATATTTGAATTTTTTTTTTCCAGACAAGCGAAGTTGTGTGCGCACAAAGAATGTAAATTATTTGCGTTCGCGGTGTCAGGTCTTGGAGGTATCTTAACAGCATGTAAGAATTTTCCACTTAAACGTAAATTATTAACAAGTCAGAGTTTTCATTTGTTTTATCTCCTGATGTGCAATCTAAATAAATAAATGGCACATTTTACAGTATTCACCACCCACTTCTCTGCTCTTTCAGAAACATATTTTATATACGCTACCTCTGCTTAAATAGGGTGGCGGATCATTCGCTCTTTCATCATTTATCTTTGTCTCAGTGCTTCTGAGGGGTTGTTTTTTTTCTTTGCTAAAACAAATTTACCTCTAGTACTTCATCAAGTTTTCCTGTGTAATATCGCTAAGTAAACACCACAGTGGTTTATTCATAAAATATTCATATTTCAAAATGTTCCTTCCCAACCACCCCTCCTGGGTTTACCTATGTTTACAAATATGTAAGCCTTGTTAATATGCCTTGTCTGGGGAATGGTGAGTAGTGACCCTCCTTGAGGCAGAGCTCTTGCTGAAGAAGTGTATTATTTCAGCTGGGAGAACAGCAAAGCTCCGGGATGAGACTGATTGATTAAGACCAGATGGATGGCCACACATAGGTGTGACAAAAATAGAAACACATTGCAAACATTCCTGGCATTGTCCTCCTGTGGTCCGGGAGGTGGATGGACCCGGTGGTACCTTATCTACCTCCTGATGGGCTCCAGAATTGAAGAATGTTAATGAAAGCTAGCTCTCCTTCGCCTGCCTTACAGTGACACTTATTACAATGAATCAAGCTTAAAATTGCGTCTCGAAAATAAACTCTGGGTTCCCCCCCGATCGAAAAATGACAGCTGGCATGCCACTGGAAAGCATTCGCAAGCGTTTGCATGAAATTAATTCAAAGTAAAGAGCTCAGAAAGAAAGAAAGAAAAGGAAAGAGAAAGAAAACAAACAGAGTGTACCCACATCCTCTCCTTAAAATTAAACTTTCAGAAACCACATAAAGGAATAAGTGCAAAATGAATGACCTCTGGTTTGGAGAAGAATGTTTCACTGAAACCCTCTCAGCTTTTGTGTTTATTGGCCATAAACTGACCAACCCTTTCCTCACAGAAAAGCCAAGCCAATGGCATGAATCCCGCTCACCTTACTGAAGTGAGTGGTCCCAAAGAAAAGGGGGAAGGTGACGAGCAGGATTTGGCCCACTGAAGCCTTGCATTCCTCCCCAGAGATGCTGTCCCTTCCTGGCCATACCCACCGTCCTTCAACACTCCCTCCCTTCACCTCCCATCGTGGCACACGATGKATTTCCCACACTAAGTAAAATGCCATTAACTGAACCTGAGAGAGCCAGGAGTAGTCCCGGCTGGGCAGAGGAGGTGGGAAGGAGCACAAGACCTGGGGCCACCTCATTTCTGTCCCTCCACCTATTGCACACCACAAGTGGGTCGCGTGGCAAGCTTCAGGGGTCAGCCCCGACCCCAAAACACRCTTCAAAAATCACAGCAGGACCTCAAGCCTGCTCCTTCCACCACCCCTTTCCCATCGCACGGCCCGGCGCCTCGTGACAGCCGTGGCGGAAGACGGAAGAAACCAGACCCCCAGGTTTTCTCTCTTTTTCTCTCCCTAAAACTCCTGTTCTGCCCCAGCRTGAGCTTTTAGTTCCCGCTCCCCTCGCGTAGGCCTGAAACGATTACCTACTTGTTATAAATCTTCTCAGGTTTCACAGGCACACATTTGCCGGTAGGTTCCCGACCAGCATTTCTGGACGTTGGGCTCACAGAGACACATTCTCACACATGCAAAAGCGCTATGATGGATCAGGGGCTCCTCCATTCACCCCTCCACTTTAAGTAAAACCGTTCCTAATATACCTTTTCATACGTGAAGCATAATGAATGTACCTTTTCTTATGCATGTACAATACTGTACTTTCACCCACTGGCAAAGAAGTTCGCTAAATTACTAAGAGCGTTTAAAGAGGTGGCATTCATTGTAATATACAAAGGAATTTAAAGCACATTTACAAATGAATCGGCAGGCATGCCAACAGGAAAAACAAGTTTAAACGTAAAATTTTAAAAATATAATAAAACTGACGATTGCTTGAAATTATTATTATGATATGAAAATGTTTGTCCATTTTATGGGCTCAAAACTACTTAATTTCTCTTCATCTACAATTCAGGTGACCGTGGTTTTAAAGAAATATTCTTTTCCTTGGTTTCCTTCTCCCCTCCCCAACTGAGTAATAAAACATAGACTAATTTAAATAAGAATCATTATGCTCAGAAGGCCTCCTCTGGCTGGAAGACTTTTGTTCCACATGTCCCATAATCTCACTCCCACATGGTTGCCATAAGGTTGATGCTGAAATCAAACTCTACTAGAGAATTTTCTTTTAGACACAGTAAAAATATGTGTATCAGTTTGGGGAAAGAGGTCCTATAATTTAGGTAATGGGAGAAATATACTTGTGATAGAAACCTCTTGACTTTGCTGCTCCGTTCCCTGTATTTTTCCCTCGTCCAGGTTGCTATTAGCATATGAAAAATGCTTTTAATTTTATCCATTTCTGGACAGATCTGTCACACACATAAGCGAGATAGCAGCTAGGTTTCAACTTATCTCTTCTTTACCACCTCAGCAGCAGGTTTAAAATAGATCACGCTCTTTTAGTTATTTGCAGCCAAGGTGCATGTAACTGCCTTCCTGAACAAAACCTGATAAAGAAGGAGCAMGCCAAGCCACCAGCGAAGCTTTGCTCCCATCTCAAACACAAACGTTTCTATCGCAGCATCTCAGGGCATTACTTTCACTTGAAAAGTAAGAGTCGGAGCAGCTCTCGCCCGTAACTACGCACAACGGTCGCAACACGGCAAGGCTGGAAGTTATGGCCCTATTTTTAAGCACTTTCTATTTGTTGTTTATCTGTTTCCTTAAAACTCCCACTCCCACCCCTGCCCTACGGACGGACGGCGCGCACGCGGCACGGCAGCTCCCACGCGCCCTTTGCCAACACAAGGCGACTTTGTTTTACGCGCTGCGAYGTCTTCCATCAAAACCGTGTCCCCAAATTCTTCGCAGGCACACGTGATATAAGGCAATCTATGGCAGAGCCCGGAGAAAGCTCTCAGCAATAGGCAATCTATTTTCACACATGCTATGSATCTTATGGCGTCAGTCATACGGTCGTTGCACACACAAAATTTTTAAAGCCCGTTTCTGCTACTTTTTAAGTAAATTAAAAACTCCCATTGCCTCCCAGACAATTAGGTTAAGGCCCCAGGACTAGCTTAAAGCAGCGAGACACTGAGCATTTTCATTTAGTGGTATTTGGCATGAAAATATTTGTGGCTTGGTGAAATTTTGCACACACACTCTCCAACTTTGCTTTTTGGGACATGTTAGGGAAATGGCTATTTTTGCATGAACGTAAAAAAAACCATGAAATTATGCTCTGTTTTAATGAAAGGGCGGTTTTGCTTGACAAAACATATGCCTTTTATTAACAGTATTAATAGAAATGGGCCTGCTTTCAAACTTGCAATGAAACGTGACAAAACCCAGGGCCAGATTCTCAGCTGAGCTTCAGGCACCTTTGCAACCCACTGCAACCCCACGTGATGCCGTGCCCCCCAAAACCCATCTCCTGGAAAAAAAAAATACCCCCCTGGGCACACCACTAAATACCTCCAAGGCTGGGAGCTACACAAGGAGCTCACTTTGCAGGGTGCTTTCTCCGGCTGGGAAATTCRGGAGATCTTCACATCATGCAGCAGCCAAAACGGGTGTGTAAGATCTGCCTGTACATTATTTATTAGTGATTTTTTTTCCTCGGATCAGCCCAAAGGAGCCACCAGGACGGCTTTTGCCAGAGGTGCCCACACACCCATGGTGGTMAATAACAGCCACGCAAGCATCAACCCTCTGGCTGGCATTAGGAGGACCCACGCATRAGAAAAGCTACAGGAGAAAGTCCTAGAAGAGAGTCCAAACCAGTTCAGAGAAGAACAGCCTGTCTTGCTAGAAGTTATAAGATGGGGAATGAAGGGCACCTTGCACTAATCAGGGGAATTAAGCTGATGAGCAAAGCACCTGAAACAACTTTTCCTTCCCACCTCGACTGGAAGAGGAAGAGGGCTCTCCTAAGTAAATAAACTCGCATAGTCCTTTTCCATTTTGATGATTTCTCCCCATTTTCCTAAATTGCCAGGCAGACAGAAGCCTTAACCCTGACAACACTCATGTGAAAACTCCCTGCTTGATTTTATTTTTTTACTTGCCTGACTTCTTTATTAAATGCCTTCTGGCTCTAAATGAGTGGGTGTCAGAGGTGCAGTATTTCACAGATCTGTGGGTCACTGCCTGATTTTGCACTGCATCTAGATATTAAAAGTTCCTCTTATTATAGATAGCGTGAAGAAAAATGAACAACTCGAGACAGTTTTCTAAACCGATAGTCTCTGGGTATATCTATTTTATGATGATGGCAATGAAGTAGCCCCTTATATATTTTCTATTGTCTTCAGTAAAGACACACTTTAATCATAAACTGACGTATGAAACCTGCCTATTGGCCTACTGATATTTCTTTTGCACTGAACGAGAAGCCAATATCCTATTTTAAATATAACTTTAAAAAATGACATTACCTAAGAAAATGCTAGCAGTATTCCTGATAAAATATACTGTGGTGGGGCTGAAAAATGCATGCAAAGCAAGCTGCATTATTACAATGTTTAAATATTAATTATACCGCTGTGTAGTAAAGATGATCAACTGTGAGTGTCAACTAATTTTCTAAAAACTGCAATGTTGGATTCCGTCTAAACTTCTATTGTTAAGCTAAAACTAAAAGCCCAGCAAGTTTAGTCTACTGGAGTGTGTTTATTTTTATTGGTTTCTGCATAATTTTTTTTAACATAAACCAACTTTAACCCCTTTACTGTAATCTCTGCCAGTGGAACTCCAATAGCACATCATAAAATTCCTATAATTCTTCAAAGCAATGTAGCTGGAAAAGAAAAAATCCATGGGCACTTTGCAACAAACGCCAACTACAAGATTCAGCCAATTAAATTTAACTCTTGCGAGCTCGTTTTGCTGACCATATATGTGTAGATGTAGGTTTAGCTTGCCCTCTGGTAGCCACTGCTGTTGGGAGAAGCTCTCAGCCACGATGCTGGGCGCTGAGCYGGCTCTATTGTGTGGAAAATCCTGCTCAGGTGGTACCTAGCGCTGGTACGTGAGGGAGGCTGAGCAGACAGATGGGGAGGCAGATGTACAACGCTACATAAAAGTAGAAGGACTTATATTATCTTATGCGAATGCCTTAAGTGACTGAGCGCAGGCAGCAGGCGAAGGGGGGCCGGGATGGGAAACGAAGGGTTAAGTGAAAAATGACTGTCATTTCTTTCCCTGCTAGCAGCTATTGCTTCCTCAGACTTTTAAGAGGAGCCACAAGACTCGAGCGAGAGAATTACTTTGAGATTCTTCTGCGAAGACAAAGGAATAGTGTGCGCCGAGGCTGGTAGGCTTCCTTCCGTCACTCATGGATGCTCTGCCAGGATTTCCCACCTGAGACAGATTGCGACGCATGTTCGAATCACTCATGCACGAGAAGCAATACACAAGTTCAGTGTAAAGCCACTTTAAAAGCTCATCGGGTGCATACTTTACTTGTACAAAATACCTTATTCATGATGGAGCAGTGAGGGCCTAGGTAATTACTTGAATCAAGGTGGCCTCAGAAGTGTTTAAATCTACAAGGACACTTAGAGCATGAATAATGCAAAATAATTTGCATCTAAATTTTTTAAGTGTTCTTTATTCAAAAACTAAAATGCAGTTCCGATTAAAGTTTGATGAGTGAAAGCTGAGCACTTCATACCCACTGTGAAACGTCTCCTATTTGTGGAAATTATTTCAGACAGTGGTAAAGGGACAAAAGGGATCAAAAAAAAAGTTGGTGATTAATCTGCATTACTTTTAAGCCATCCTTATTTCATGATGTTTGGGGAGTAGGAAGTTAATTTCCGAACTTGCTGATCTGATRCCATCTACATTTCACCCCTTTAAAGCAGCACCATCGAAAGCGCAGCTCTAATTATTCACCAAACAAAATAACTATTCTTTTGCCTTCGATGATAGYGCAAAGCAGCTCGTGTCTCCGAAATTTGTCCGGTATCTTTCAGTGCAATTAATCTCGCCTCTGTCCCCGCCAACCTCTTTGGAAAAGCCTTACGTGCAAAAATACCCCRGCTGCCTCTCACTCTATGTGCTTATAGGGCACGGGCTTACATTTCTTCGCGTGGAGCGTGTTGCATCCCTTTCTTTTGAATTTGCCATTGACAGCATAAACTGCCGCGTATATCATCAGTTCAGCACTTTATTATATCGTCTCCATTCCTATTTTAGAACGTGTTGAGCAACCCCCATAAAAATTGTTAAAGAGGAAGGAGTGAACAAGACAAATGTTGTGTAATGTGCTCGCTGAAAATTATGCTTTTCTCTGCCTGGGCTGGAGGCAGAGGAGAAAAAGGGAGAGGGAAAGCATGTCAGAAACAGCCGTTTTCACACGCGGACATCAATGATCCTGTCATTAAATGTGCTTAATTCACGATTATGTTTCCAACACTCGAACCTGCCCGTCTCGCTGGCGGGTGCTGCTCGGGAAGGCACTGAGAGAAGMGACGATCGAAGTTGGATAACTTCGGACGTCCCCGGAGATTTCTACGGGAGAATCTCTGCGGATCTGCTCCCCGTTTGTTCCTGCCCTCCAAACCCAACGGCTTGCTGCAGTACGAGAGCCAGACCTTCCGAAAAGCAGCWCAAGGAGCCGGAGGGAGGGTTTTTCCAGCTGCTAAAACCTCAGGTCGGGAAATCTGCTGGGATCCAACAGGTTAGGCAGGCGAAAGCTTCGACAGACAGTGAAGTTTTAAGCGCCGGCTAACTGCGAGCAGCTAAACTTTAAAGGCCCCTTTGCAAAGGAAAATCATTTTCCTGCTGCAGCCCTTATAAAGAATAAAGACTTCCAATTTATTACCGGCTCGAAAGCTGGCTGCCACTTTATTGGACTTTCAGATGAGTGTGCTCGCCACGCTTTCTTAGGGAGAGGATCTGCTACGTTTTTCTTGGATTTGGAACAATGCGAACATTTTTTTAACTCATTGAACAAAGATTTCCCCAGCAACAGACCCCCTGCTCAGCAGGTCACCTATCTTTGCGACAGTTTTTCTTTTCCCACGCTAACCCTAGGGCTCATTTGCATAAGGTCTCTGTTGTGACAATTAGTTTCAGGTGAGCTGATTTCTATGAGGTTTGCCCAAGACGATACACAAGCTCTGGGCCTCCCTGATCCTGGCCCTAATTGCGACTGACTGGCACCAGACACAATCACCCTCTTGATTCAGCAAATTGTCCTGCAAGTAGCTTGTTGTGACCCCGCAATGCACAAATCATATCATGTCAGCCCGGCATAGTAAACAGTGAATAAAACAAAGCAAAAAAAAAAAAAAAAAAAAAAAAAGGTTTCATAATAGCTCCTCCATCTTCTAGCCCCAGTGGACAAGATGAATACAAATTAAAGCTATATCATATCTGTGTGCTGGTGGAAGAGGTATTGCTGTCCCAACTAACAACTTTGGTTTATTGGGSTTTTTTTTTTGTGGGTTATTTTTTAATTTGCATTGGGAAAAAAAAAAAAATCAGATGTTACTTCGTTCTGTCACCTGGGGAGAAATTCCCCAGGTAGCAGAGCGGGGTCGCTGTAAATATTTCCTAGCTCGTTGTTGTGGAAATAAGCAATATGCTCCTTCATCATCTCAGAATCTACAGGGTACATCAATATGCACATTAGCTGGGCTCCCAGTAGTCTCTGCTCGGTTTAAAAAGCCRCGGAGGTCGGGCAGACCTCACCTCTCAGCACAGCAGCAAAAGTCGGGACAGAACTTTTCCCGCGGTGCCAGGGAGCCTGGAGAGGAGCTGGGGACCCGGGGGGACATCACCCCACCGCCCCGACGGTCCCGCGTCCCGCCAGCGGCACCGCTTTGGGCGCAGTCCGGCCCGTTTTAGGCCAGCGATAACCCCATGGAGGTCGTCAGTCCGGAATTGGCTCTGGTATTGGCTTGGGAACACACAACCTCTGAGACGGGCAGAAAAAAGGAGCAAATTATAAATACAAGGGGACAAATGCAAAGTTAACGAGGATGGAAGAACACCTTTAACTGCCACGCTAACGAGAGCGCTGGGTAGGGACGAAGGGCCCTCCTTATCTCTGATTAACTCCCTTTTCGTCAGTTTGAGTCACAGTTTGATGTTATATTTTGGTACAGTGCTCGATTCTTTCCTACCAGAGCAGCTCCGGCTGTGACCTCCGCCCCGTGAGTGTGAGTCAGGAGAAGCTCCCTCCCCACCTTATATATTGCTTTTTTTTTTTTTTTTTTTCAAACGAGGTCTAATTTGCAAAATATTATTCACCATAGAGACAAAAGCTGCTCCCCTGCTGTAACTGGGATATGACGTGTAAACTCAAATTCAAACAGGTACATYGAGCCCCTGACTTCAGAGAGACTCCACGAGGGCAGGATTAGGCCCACTGAATATATTGCATGATGATCATTATGTGAATTAGRTTAGGCTATTAGTTTTGGACTATTTTTAATCTCCTGGAGAAATCTGTATTTACATTTGTATTTTTCCCCCGACGCAAGCTGCTTCCCCAAATATATAGTTATGTTAAAAATCCTAGTAAAAAATTTGTTTCGAAATTATTCATTGAATGTGGCTGGTAGCCAGTGTGAAAGGTCAGCCTGCCAGCCTCCAACAGTTTGGAGCTGAAGTCAAGGTAAATATATATGCAAAAGAGCATCTGACACAGTGCATTTCTGTTAACCCTGCAATCTCATAAACTGATTATAGGCAAAAAATATTAATTTTCTGTGTACATATGCAGATAAAGGTAAGAATGAATAAAAAAATCACCTCTCTGCTGAGAACAAATTTTACCCTGGGAAAAACCTTAGTTTCAGGGTGGGAGTCCTAATCCTTCTTTACTGGTACAATTCCATTGATTTAAAAGCCATTACGTCTTCTCATATTAGTGTGATCTCCGGATTTGGTTATGATCTGGGGTTATGTCCCAAGCATGCCTGTGTATGTCCTGAATTAATATGAGGGAAGTGGGGAATCCCCCCCACACCCGCAGGCAGGGCAGGCAGGACGGCYGGGGCTCCCCGACTCCCCCAGCCTCACGCCCTGCACATTTGCAGGGCATTTAGATAGCGTTTTGACGCAGAAAGGCGGCTCTCCCGGTGTAGGACACGACTGGGTCAGCCTTGGGCTACTTCTTCCGATGGCGTGCACCATACTGGGCGCAGCGGTGGGAAGCCGCCCATGTCCTTTTTGATCCCTCCAACCCAGCAAGGCRCAGATGAGGAAGGACACTCAAAGCCCTGGCTGCCATGAACATCTCCATGGGCAATGGCAAGGGTCTCAACACCGTTGCCACCATCAAAACCCTACCAGGCTTTGACTTAGTTGGATAAAGCCATTACTTCCAGCCTGAACCATTGCTACCACATTCAGCCGCGGTGGTGGCAGGTCCAAGGTGGTCACCCATGGCTTGAGGCCAGGGCATGGCTGCAGATGCGTAACGAGAGACCTGACGAACCTCACCTGCACTATTTTTAAAATGCATGGCATTTTTATTTTGTCCTGTGTCCACGCTAATGCTTTTATCCCTCTCTCGTGACACAAACCACGCTTTTACGGTGAAGGCAATGCAAGGAGCTGATGTTGAACTTTAACCTTCAGCAATTCTGCCTCTAATGTAAGGCAAAACTTTTMGATTTTTAAGTAAATAAACAGTTGATTCTGACAAAAAATGACTATTCCCTGAGGGGACATTTTTGTGAAACTGCGCCAGGTACAAAAAAATGTCTATTTTTTGGCTTGGTCATGAAACTGTCAAAACACAACTCTAACATGTTTTGCTGCATATGTAATTTTTTTCCCACAGCTCTTTCCGAGCAATGCTTAATTCTGAATTCTTTCTGCACCCAGCATTTGCAAGGAAATTGATAGATGCACAAGAAATTCAGGCTAAGTTTCTAGGTTAGTGAAACAGAATAGCCAGGAGAAAGAAAAAGGAGAAAAACAAGACAAAGCCAGAGAAACTTTGTTAAACTTTCCAATAAATTATGCTTTCGGGGTAAAATTCACCCTCAAAATAGGGCTTTGGTGAGATTTAAGTAGGGAGTAGGCTGTTTGCTGGCCCTTGGTACATGGGCTAAGTTTCACGCTCCATGCAGAGGTACCTTAGTTTCATTTTATTTTTAACTGCTCTCTCTCTCTCTCATATATATACGTGTATATGTAAATCTCAAAGTATCTTGATCATAGTTGTGATTACAAACTTCACTTTTACTAAAAACAGCTACGGCACTGATCTTTAATATAATAATATATTTTCCCGAGTGCCTTCGCCGTTTCATTCCAGCAACTGAAACAGAGACAATTCTTTGTATGTTGAAATGTGTAATTATCATGTAGCCAAAAGGGAGGGTGTAATTTTCACATCTGATTACAAGGGAAGAGTGTAAGTGAAGCTGCCTCGGTAAACTTACACTTGTTTACAGAGAGCAATACCTTTGATATTAAAAACTCTAAACATGTAAAACTCTGGAAAAAATCAAGATTGTCATGCACCAAAGCTAAACAACAACAACAAAAAAAAAAAACCTAAGCATTTTTATTGGCATAGCTACAAATGAAAAGTCAATTCTTCTGAACTTGCGCTGGCCCTCCTCACTTGAGATGTTTGTTAAGAAGACTTACAAATTGTTTTTGCACAGTGTGCTCTACTTGTCGTGTTGAAGGTTAAGAAGTTAAAGCTCCAGCTTTAATTTAAAAAAGGGGAACTTCAAATGTTTCTGCTGTTTATAACTCTATTTGGTCAGTTTAAACTAGAGAAATTCTTTTTATGTTTGACTTCATCTTCACAGAATTTACTTCTCCTAAATGTGACTGCATTTGCTTTCAAGCTGTTTTTTTTTTTTAACACATGAACTCCCTCCTGTTTATTTCTTTCTTTTCTTTCTTTCTTTTGTTCTTATACACACGCTGCTGATTTACGTTCGACAAAACAAGCTTCTGCTTACGTGAAATGATTATTTTTTGGCCACGTAGGAAAAGATGATATCAAAGAAAGAAAGAACTGTTACAGCAAATATCACTTACCAGGGAGATTAAAGATAAGCAGAAAGATCACACTACAGGTAGAGGGAAAAACTACTGAAAAACCAAGAAAGATATCAGAAACCATTTAAAATTATATAAAAGTATGATTGCTAAGGAGTTATTGTCGTATTTTTAGAAACCATTAAAAACTGTCTGTGCAAGCATTGGATATCAAAGTATGATAATCTCATGYTTTTGCTAACCAAGAAAAAGGAAAGGAAAGAGAAAGAAAGAAAAACAAATTATTTTTAGTATGTGGAAAACACACATTTTTTTTTGAGTATGAAAAAAAATTATATAATTAACATGTGCAACATCTATCAACAAGACTATGATAAGACCCTATTTTCTAAAGTATGCTTTTTTGCTCACCTAAAATTAAGTTCCTGATACCATATTCTTATTCAGAACATCATATCCGTGGGAAAAAATACCTACCACAACAACTAAGGCATTTGAAAAATAAAATGCAACCCAGTAATAGCAGTAGTTTGAGTTGAAGATGCATACAGTTACTTTAAAAGTGTTTTTGTCTCGTGCAGAAAGACATGAATGCAAGGGCTACCGAAAGCAATTTAATACCAGGTGGGGGTTGACATTAATCTTTTATGACAATAATATCGTGGTGTTACASGAGGGCAAAAATGAATATCTTCTTGTACGTATAACCACTTCCCTAAGAGTCTGTGCCTGTCTTAAAAATACACGTATAGAATTGATGTATAGCCCCAAATTCATAATGAATATGATTATATAAATAGTCTTCACTCGTGCAAATAATCGGAACTGTCCTCCTTCTGCTTCCCTTAGGTGTGATCCAGGCTCGCTCTGCCAGTGGTATGGGAACGCTCTTTCTCCTGGAATGGGTCGAATCTGGACCAGGAGGGCTGCTTGTGAGACCAGGGTGTGCAGACCTGGTTCTGCATGATATACAGAGCCAGATTATGTCTTCAGGCTTGTGCGATGCCATGAAAGCCAACCGGGTTGTGCAAGGGTAGCTGGGCAGAATACGGTCCATGATACCCAGACTGCATGGCTGTGCTGGAGGTAGATGCAGTTTCTGAGCAGTATTAGTGTACTTAAAACAACAAATTAATGTCTGTGGAACACTAATCAATGTTTGGTGCACTCCACATTTTTCACTGAGTTGTTAGAGTACATTTGCTTATATTCTGCACTATTTTAATTTAGCCATATTGATCAAACTGAACACTCAATAAGACCCTAGGCACCTTAGCCTTATTAAAATTAGTCAACTTGAAGTAAGTGAGCTGAGGAAGTAATGGAAACTATTCAGAGATTTAAATACAGTGCAGCCCACTTAAATAAATACCTGTTAATGAAATAAATCTGTATATGCACATATTTTCTCAGAAACAAATTATTAAGGGGGCCCTTTAGAAGAATACAACTCAAACACATCCATTAGTTTAGAAGAGAAGCAGTTCTCTGGGCTCACTGTGTACATGCATGTTCACTGGGTTAAACTTGGGGAATCCGCGCTGACCTTTTCCATCAAAGCAGTTATAATTCTTTAGAGTTTTACAGTGTCAAAATTTATAAAAATGTCCCTAATTAACCTGTAAGTAAACACCATTGTGTTTACTTATCCCAGTACAAGTATAAATCAGCTGGGCCGTCACCCAGATGAGTACATCTGGGGTAGCTACAGAAGAAAAATACAAAGTATTTGACTAACTTCATATGCAATGGAATGCATATGAATACATTGAAAAAAAAAAAGTTATATTGCTTAGTCTTTACAAATAATATGTCTTCGTCTTCAGAAAGTTGTATCGCTTTTTTTCAGTGGGGTTGAGAGGCRTAATTAGAGCACCAACCCCAAGGCTTGACTTGAGCGGCGATTTGCAGTACAGCTCCTTTTGGCACATCTCTGGAGCTCAAAATATTGTTTTTGAAAACATTGCTGTTTTTCAACAAAAATAGGAGATTAGACAACATCTTTAACTGATTAATCCTCTCTCCTCTCTGAGGGGGTGACCTGTGATAGTGTATTATTTTAGCCAGGGAAAAAAGAATTGCAGCGTGCAGCAAAGTCTTCCTGCAAACCTACAAATGAATTATGCTAAAAACTAGGTAGACGATCTGTGGAGGTTTCCTAGCTTCCCTTCATCAGGGGCTGCCTTTAGAGGGCTTTGTATACTCATTTTTTTCCCCTAGTCCAATAAAAGATATTAGCTCTTTTCCCTAAGCAAAATCCCTCTCATGAATCAGGTCCTACACTTGCAACTAGTGTGATATTGCTGGCCAGGTTTCACCCCAGTAAAATTCTAATCTATACTTTGTCTTTTAGAATTAAGAAGAAAATGCATATCAGCAGAATCTCCTCTCTACTTTATTTCATTTATAAATTACGAGAATGATGCTATTATATATTATTAATTTCTGCTGTTCTCCAACTCGGCTGCAGCAGTGAGCTGCGGATGTTGGAACGGTGTAATTATGTTCTAGTAGGGCAGCCATCCGTTTCCTTTCAAAAATTTACAGGATTCTTAATCATGCTGCTCATTTGGGTGCGCAGTAGCGAGGATGGCGAAACACAAACAGGGCACGTTCGTTTACACAGGAACACCTGCTTAGCATGATAGCAGATGTCAGTCAGTAAGCAGAACACAAAAGAAAAATATCAACAACAGCAAACTAGAAGAATTTTTAACTCGGAACGGGGATATCTTGTCTGGGGGAAGCCAAATGAAGGGGATGCGCCTTTGCAGGTCGAAGAAGAGGCGCGGTGACAATTTGGAGAGTCTCGGCTGATGTTCCCCGGGGGACCAGGTCAACAAACCCAGACAAACTCCTCGCTGGATGACGGGATATTTAACAAAGCATTTCTCCTTCAAAAGGGACATTTTTGCAASCTTGATGCTCAGCGTCTTGCAGGGATCATTGTATTTTTGGTAACTACAGCAAAGTAGTTGAGAGGGGTAAAATACACAGGACTATTGCTCCATATGTAAGGGCTTGCCGGCATTTCCATTGCAACMACTTATTCTCAAGGCTTTATATTCTACCTCCAAATGTTTCATCCTGAGCTGCCTCTTGGCTTTCCTATCTCAAACTGAGAGCTTTTTGTTTGGTTGTTTTTTACATATTTTATTAAATAAACCCATGTTAGCGGAGGAGGGAAAGTTCACAGGTATCCGACTGTCCTGTGCAACGCTCCAACTCGGGAGCAGCTTTACCTCTCCCATAAAGGCRTTGGGAGCGTGGTGCACGAGTCGAGCTCTTGCAGGCGGGTATTAATAATCTCCCTCAATGCCATACGCAGTAACTACTCTTCCACAGGATTGTTAGTATTCAGAGCAAGTCAACTTGCGTGGGTCCGTGCATTAAGGGCTCCCTAAGTATGCATTGACTTGATACCCAGTAATGGCTTCTAAGGAGCCGTTATGTAGTACCGTGTCAATGATCCATGCATTGAGGACTCCCTAAGTACGCATTGACACGATAGACCGGAACGGCTCTGAAGAAGCCGTTACGGTCTATCATGCCAATGATCTGCAGATATTGGCAGTGCCTCCTGCACTTCTACAGAGACTGTAAAAGTCTCCGAAGAAGCTGTTATGATCTCAGTGGAAGAACCATCAATCAGGTCGATGACAGGGTTTCGTTTTGCCATTTTTCCACCTTATCATTGGGAGGCTTTGTTTTACTTCTAGAATTAGATTCAAAGAACTGACAAAATATAAAGGCTGCCCGCAGAGTGGCTCTGGGACTGCATGGAGGTAACCAGGATCAGAATATGACCTCTGGTTTTATTAGTTCTAGGTTTTTAGTTCCAGCTGACTTGYTGGGAGGCCTTGGCCAAGCCACTTCAACTCTTCTTACCTCCGTTTACTCTCCTMTAGCAAGCACAGAAAGGGACAACATCTTTTGAGTAGACATTGCTATGGGGCTTGGAAAATGTTCATTTAGACTAGTTACAACTAAGGCTTGTGTCAGCATCTCATCACTGGTGGAGGATGCTGAGACGAACAAGGTGTGTACATCATACCTTTCACACCTAAGCACGCAGGCAAAGCTGCACTGAAAGGAAGTCTTACCTCTGAAGTTCTGTAAGCTTTAATCTAYTGAGTTTATATAGTTTCTCTCAACTTCATTTATGTGTGTTTGCATCAGTTCTGAGCATCACTGCCTGGCAGAAGGTCATCTTTATTTTCTACAATGCCACAAATTTCTATGAAAACACTCAACCTCTTTTTCCATGTCTTCCTTAGCACATGAATATTTTTTAAAATGCTTTGAAAGTGCATCACTGCAGAATAAAGTTTTAATTCATGCAAAGTCTGTGACCACAAAACACTACTCAACCAGCTTGTATTGTTGGTATCTGCTCTTCCATGCTCTTTCAGGGAAAATGGGTCTTTTTATTCTTTCATACTCAGTTCATACTCCTGTTTAGGGGAGGTAGAGCTATAGTAGAATATACACATAGGCAGAGAGAGTACCTATTTTATACGCTACTCGAGTAGATAATAAGATGACTATTTACGGTGTGATCCCACATCGTCCAAGGCATATTTACATGGTTAAATGTTATCAGACAACTGGAGAAACACTGTAACCATACCTTATGGAAAGTAGAGATCCTCAGGCAAGAAAAACTAGAATTACTGGGCAGGTTGGGGTATCCTACAGAGACCTTGTTTGTAGCCAGGCTGGCCTGAAAAGTATGAACTCAAAGAAAAAGAAACTGTGCAAAAGGAGCCGGAGGAACGTTATAGAAGATCAGAGAGGATCATGATAAAGCTGGGGAAGCTGAAAAGGCAGAGAAGTCTCAGGGAGCAGTGGCCATTGATCCTAGGTACCTCCTTCTTGGCACTCAAAAATTTGAATATTTGTAAATGTGTTTTCAGATGTGTGGAACCTCTAGAGTTGTCCATAGGTATCCCAAATCAGTGATTGCTTTGGCAATGTTAATTATAAATTTGGATTTGCATGGTAGGCTGTAACCATCAGATCCACAGCAACATGGCCAGTGAGCAGAGGAGAGAAGACAACAGGATATCTACTGAAGTCTGGAGACACTCTCGGCTTTTACTAACACAGTCCCTCAACCAAAAGCCTTTCAGGTAGAGGAGGGTACAACATATTCTGGAAAGCCACAATTGCTCCTTGGCTAATCTCTTTCTCTCCAACGGAAAAACTTCAGTGGCCATTACTAATTCCTTGGGAATGCATCTTTGGGATTTAGAGCCTGTTTGGGGTGGTGGCCTTGAGAGCCTACGGACAGCGACTGCCACTGGAACCCAAACTCCGCTCAACATCTCCCTCCACACCACACATTGCAAATTTGTATGAAAAGTTGCATTTCAAAATCTGGACATCTGAAGGCTGCTGTCCCTTGGAAAAAAAACTAAGATTTGTGTTAAATTTAATCATCTGGGGGTTTAAACTCCAATGAGAAGGAAAGAGAAGATATTGTTTTACAATGATTCAGACCATGTTTCATGTGAGGTCTTTAACGCACTTTTTCAGGTATCTCACGTTATGATGCTGCCTCTGCAACATGTGCTGAGTCCACGGTTCAAAATCTCAAATATTTTTTTCAACATTTGGGGTACGAACAGGCATTAGTCTCCTTCCATGTATATATTTATTRGTAAGATTTTAGCACGGTATAATTGAAGCCTGGCAGTTTTTACCAACCGCGGCTTAAGAGGAAAACTGACACAATGTTTTGTGTCTTTTTTTGTGCATGCAAACTGGTCACTGAAAAGGTGCAAAGCGCTGGTAAAAGTACGTTTTCTAAAATTCAAAGCCTTTTAAGAAAGGTACACAATGCAAGAATACGCAGCTGCAATTTTAAAAAGGCTACTGTTCCTTTAATGCCCAGCTGGTCCTGAGATGTAATAAAATTGACATATTGATTCCTTTGAATTTACAAATGCCTGTTTCATAAACTCCATCTCCAAAGCCTAGGCATCTTTAGAGCACTGTCATTTTTTTCTCCAAATGGATCAATTATGTGCCCACGTAATCCTGTTACCTGTGAAATCCATGCATACTTCTCCCATTTGCTGCAGTTCCCAGGCGGACAAACTTGCATTATGTACGCATAAACAAACAGAGCATTTTCCTGATATTAGGGATTGTTTTCAAAGTGAAAGGCAATCTCCTGGGTCCTTTACTCAAAAAAAACATACATAGAGCGGTGTTCCTCCAAGTAACCTCACTGCACTATATGTATAATTATTACACAACACAGCAAATCATTAAAAAAACATTGAGTCCTGCTATCTCAAATGCTTCAGCTGCAAAAAGGCACCAAGACTTTGCAGCCAGCCCTCATTTTTCTGTTGAATCAAACTTTCCCATTTCTTTACCAGCTTCTTTATTTGATATTTATCGCCATATCTGTAAGGAAATCATTTTCATCAGAAACGTTTCTGCGTGACTTAAGTATCGGAAAAGCACCCAAAGCTGCAAACTTTGCTGTGGAAGTTTGGGGCTTTTTAATGTTATTACTAGGGTAATTCATCTTTTCATCGTGCTGAGCACCTTTCCATCATTTACACACACACAGAGTCAAGCAGGCATTAACCTGCAAACCTACCACTTATGCATATAAATGCATCACACATACAACTATTCCCATATCCCGTGGCATATTATTTGTATGAATATATACCATGCACATAAACACGTTTATACACACACACACCACACACAATCCTCAAATATAAGCAGAGAAAAAGAGAATAAATGTGTTTTTCTCTGTATATGAATTCTTTATAAAGTACCGTGTATATACATAGATATGAATTCTCGTTTCATTCTTTCAGGCTGTGCTGTATCTGATTTTCTACACTTCACTGGGCAACCAGCAGTTCAGTTACACTACACTTGCACTGTACAATTTGTCTCTAAAAGGTTCCCAAAATTATGAAACATCTCGTCTGCTGCATGACCTGCTCACCGCAGTGCCTCAGCCCGAGGTGCAGCCACACATATAGAGAGGATGGCACTGGAAAAAAATATATATGTTTGGTGCTTGGAGCCCATACAAGTGGCCCAATACACCCCTGCCGTTGTGCAGGAGTGGGTTTTAAAGATAAATGGCTGCATGTTAACCAGATTTGACATGCTGCACAAAAGCAGCCACCTTTGGTCCCATGACACAACCAAACAGAAAAAACAACAAGCAATCCTGGCAAAAGATGTCCGACGCGAATAAAAGCCCAACAATTTGTCACATAGTCGTTACAAAATGTTCCAGCCTTTGGGGCTTGCCATGGGACAGCAGCGATAAGAGGAGCATAGAAAAAAGGAGGCTGAGGGTGTTGGGGTGGCGGAAGAGTTAAAACTCGAGGAAAGCTCTGGTAGTTACAAAGGGGAAACAAAGAGGATATTTTCATTTGGCTCTTTCCGAAGACACACACACACACAAAAAAAAGCTGTAATTAATTAAATCAAGAAGCTCAGTTGTTTTGAGAGGTGATTGAAATCTGACATGCAAGTAGAAATATTTATGTTTACTTTCTATTTTAGGAATCCCCGAAGCTACTTTTCCTTCAGTGCACTTCCCCATCACTACAATGGCCATGGCTCAGTTTATCAAGTAGCAAGCAATCCCTCTTCGGAGCCAAATCCTGCTCACGTTTCTTATGGCATTTGGTCTTTCCTCATGGGAACGGCCCAGAAAACTCCAAAGCTGTAACTGGGGGTGAGGACTAACGTGTGGCAGCAGAGCAGTGCCCRATCTCCTGCTTTCCTTTAAGTTCACTTGAGACAGAAAAGAAAAAGCCCAAACTTAGGCTCGGTTTGATGAGGCTGAATTTCCAAAYGAGCTTGATCCTACAGCTTTCCACTAAAACCAGCCACAGGCATCAAACCTGACTTTTCTGATCCGTGTCCCACTGAAGTCACCTGTGCACCCCCACCGGCTGCAGTCGGGTCGGGATTTGCACCTATGCCGGTTCGCTAACACTTCGATATATTTTTACAGCCCTTACACCGAAATAAGGTGTTCAAATGCACCAGTGCAGCTGCCTACTAAGCTCCRCATAACGGAGCTCACATTTTAAAATACCTTTCAGTCAATAATCATCATTGCTTCAGTGATTACCGTTAGCTTCTTTATATTCAGTGGCAGAAAACTGGGGGGGTGGGGAAGGGGGGGCAGTTAAAAGCAATACTGTCTTCTAAATTAGAATAATCAGTTGTATAATAAACTCCGAGAATTTGATTATTAGAAACATACATTCATCATTTTCTCAGTCAAATTCCTTGGCATCCCCTTGCCCTCTGACGAAACAACGAACAGTACTTGCTCTTCTGCAGTCCCAGGGAATGGCAGAGTGCTTTAGAGATATTAAGCTCCGCAAAAGCCCTGTGAATGAGTTCGGCAGTATTTCCCCGTCTCATAGACAGGGAAAATGAGCACGGCGAGGTTAATTGACTTGCCGGAGAGCACACATGGCACTTGATGCTGCGCTCACCTTCCCCAGCTCTGTACCAGCAGAGCCGGGGCCGGGGTAGCATCCCGTCACCGTACCAACCCGCATCCTCTGCCCGGCCCTGCTCCAGCCTCCCCGCAGCATCGCAGCGGTCCAGCGCGGACCGGCACGGCGTGGCCTTACCCTTGTCCCTTCGTGGGCCTAATCCCTTCGCAGAAGTTTTTGTACGAGCGAATTAAATAGCATCGAAATCGCCTCTGAAGTGCACAGGGCTTAAAAAACACAAAAAACCAACCAAGTGTCAGCCGGAAGAAAAGTTCATTATTACATGTCAAGGAAAAATTAATAGAAAGGGCTTCAATAGTTAAATTGCATGGCTAAATCAGCCTTTCTGCAGGAAGACTTTCTTTAATTAAAGCACGTTACGTTCAAAAGCCATCGTGCGCGTGTTTTACAGCAACCTGATACCAACACCTGTACGTCCCTGCTCAAAAATTCACACTGCTCTCACATATTCCAGCCCAGCGACCGACGTTACCGAAAGTCCGAGTTATTTTTAAATATGCACAGTGTTAACTAAGCCAGGGCTCTCTGTGGAGTCGAACAGGGGGACGAGGACTGTTCAAATCATGGAAATGTCAGTTCCAGCAATGTGTGCCTTGGATTTTTTTTTTTTTTTTGACTGTCAAGAAGATTTTAAATCTTTAATATCTGTTTGTTGTCAGGTTTGCCTCTAGCTTTTTGTATCTGCAGGTCGTATTTTTGTGTTAGGAATTAGCATTTCTCATTTGCTAGCTGAAAGTTTAGAGAAAGCATCAAAATACCGATAAACAAAGTTCATCCAAGGGAAAATCTCTGCATAACCTAGTTAACAATTCTTTATGGTTGTGGGATGACATTTGAAATGCATGTTTAAAAAGAGAGTTTTTACAGAAAGCATCGATACTACCGAGGCTTTTCTAGCGCGCGTRCTAATTTTAAACAAGAAATCATTATGATTTCCATGCCATATTAGCATCTCTTTTATTTCGCGGTGTCTGTGCTGCACTACTTCAACTCACTGCAGGTTGCTGTTACTTTTTTTTGATACCACATCATTTAAACACGTACCGTAGCTGAAGACATTCGGGATTACCAGGGACTTCARTCGACATTTTTGGCCTTTGTAAAGGATCTTAGCCAAACATTTTGTTTAGTTAAACTCTAGCTGATGCCACGACATGCGTAATATCGCTCCCCAAAAAGTGCAAAACTGATGCATTGTGCCATCTCTGGCAGCATTTGTTCAGCGTTTGCTGCGAATGGGGAGAAAAAAAGATACCGAATGCATGGATTGATTTTCAAATTACCTCAATATTTTGAAAACATTTTCACCTGCATGCTGAGAATGCTAAGAATAGGCAGGAAGGCAATTGTGCATTTGCACAGCCTCCACTGCATTCATTTATAAATTACCTCATCACTGACTGAAATTAACACTGATTCTTACAGGCAATTTCTCAATTTCCAATGCTAATTACATTTTTTTTACTTTTAAATTCTGTACCACCTGTTTTGGGCAAGACATCTTAGGCAGCGCGACCGCATTTAATCACAATTTTAATTAACCGCCCTGTAGATGTGAAAAAGAAGCAATTATAATGTAGATGAATGATGATTTTTCTGCATTAAATTGTTTTGTTTCCCTGGTATGTTGATTGTAACACAGCACACAAATACAGTAACTGTACAATTTTTTTCTATTGTAATTTAGTAATTGTTTTTGGAAAACCAGTTTGGGAATGAGTGACTTCATCTGTTTACAAATTGATTGATACTGTTAACTCACTGATTGCTGCAGCATACATTTTGTATTGCACAGCCTAGCATAAAATATAATTAGGCATGCACAGACTTTGCAGCACCATTTTGGAATCTGAAAATCAACTGTAACCGAAGTGTGTTTTCCTTGAGCATCCTAGTATCAGCCGGGGCTGATGATACGATAATCAACAAACAATGGGCTTTTCCCATCCCGCCGCTGGTAGAAACCCTTGGATTTAATCTGATAGTCTCACGGCRTAAGTTTTTTTGTTTTGTTTTTTTCGGATTGTGTTTTGCCAGGCCTGGGAGCTGAGGGCTGGCAAGTCTGCAGCTCGCCCAACTCCCTCAGATCGCTATCGGGAAGGAGCAGGCGAGTGATGGAAAGAAACAATGATGGCAAAAAGAGACGCGGTTCACAAAACCCGGGGGTCGTTACTGACACGCGTGTGCSGTGGCACCGGCTATCTCCGGCTACACGTTACAGGGGGTAAGATCTCGATCTGACTCATGGCTGGCAGATACAGAGCGTCCAAGTTATATATATCCCCACGGAGATGCGTGGAGACCGTCCCCGTCGGAGGCAAAGCCTGCTCGCTTTCCCAGGGAGGGAGGTCGYGCCGGGGCGGGAAGGGAGCAGATGTGCGGAGCTGGCAGCACCTGGGCTTTGGGAGATGGTGCCACCACCACCGCGCTCTGCCAGCGGCCCGGGACGGTGCTGCTGGGGGTCTCCCACCTCAGGGCTATAAATCCCCCAGTACGGGTGGGATGGGGCACAGGGACACGGGGAGAAGTGCTCCCCAGAGGTTACCCTGCACTGGGGGGGACCCCCCAGAAGAGAGGTGGCAGCTCTCCCTCTCCCAGTCTCCTGTGCAATCCGTGGAGCGAGAGGTCTCCATCARCTAGGACTTGCCAAGAGGTGAGAGCCCACATCAGCCCTTGTGCTACCCCATCGCCGCCAGACCTGCGATGTCACCCGCAGCGGACCAAARCCGGGACACCGAAGGGACGAGGCAGACCTGGGGCTGGCTCCCATGCTGCTACCCTCCGCGGTGGGGCACGGGGGTCACTGCGGTTTGGAGACATCTTGGGGAGTTCCTGGTCTCATCTGCTGGCCTGCTCGCTTTATAAATATTTGTTAAGAGGGAAGGACATAAAGTCTACTGTTCAGTAGGTGATTTTTGTAAGAATCCAGCTATCCATACATAAAAGGGTCTATTATCTCACTGTGGAAGAGATTTACATGCGTAACTCCCATTAACTCTTATGGGACTTAGGCACGTAAATCTYTTGTGCATCTAGAGAAGAATAGACCACATAAGGTCTTGTGATCTATACTGCTAGTAGGTTTAAGTCCCTTTCATTTATAAAGCTATACAAAAATTAACCATTAAAGCTTATTCTGTGCAAGCTGTCCCCCTACATATATCATCCAGCTCTCTGTTTGAAGTACTTGATGTAAATGCATACTGAGAAAAGGTACCGGAGAAAGCAAGCCCATTCATTTCAGTTAGTAAAACTGTCATAGTTGAAAGGAAGCAGACTAAGGGCAGGTAGAAAAATTGTGCAGGTTTTGCCCAGCAGATTCAATTTCAGATTTAGGCTCTAGACTGCACTGTTTGGAGAAGGAATACTTTCATTTTGCTGAATGCTCCCTCCTCCCCCTCCTTCCCTCTCTCCCATCCCTACTTACAGCCCTCAAGTAAAGCACCATGCCTTGGACCAAATAACCCTGAGTGGCTGGAGTGATATGATCTTTACACAATCAAACTAAGATGCTGCATCTACTAAGGAAAAATAAATAAATCTTTCATTTCATAAACTTGTTTAAGCTGAAATGTTCATTGGTAAGCCTGTAAAAGTGGGAACATCCATGCTCCTGCTGGGACGTGATGCCTCACCACAAACCTTTCCATAAGCACTTTGTCTCTGATAGGAAACAAAGAGGAAAATACCTGATCCCCAGCCTCAGCTGGGCAGCTCCTTATATCTTCACGCCCTGACCTACTGAGCATTCCTCCCAGCAACGAGCTGCTTCCCAGGGCTACCTCCACCATGGAAGCTGGCTAACTAATCTCTTAGCAAACACTTGCAGCAAACCTGAAGAGAGTTTAAAAAGGCGACGAAGAAGGGGAGAAAAAAAAACAAAAAAAAAAAATCCCAAAGAACTTTCTACAGATAAAGCCTACGGCATCTCTAAAAGAAGAGAATCAGAACCTAAATATAGCTCCATATGCTCACGTTTTCTCTTGATGAGCTGCTGAGATAGATACAAAGTTGTGGCCACCTAATGAACACACACATATATATTTTATATATATATACTTTAATCTTAATCCGGTTTCCTGCTCCATTCCACTAACCTGCCGTAACCCAGCTGGCTTTA
The DNA here is from genome assembly GCA_030449065.1 of Oceanodroma leucorhoa. NCBI lineage: Eukaryota > Metazoa > Chordata > Aves > Procellariiformes > Oceanodroma > Oceanodroma leucorhoa. Next base: position 2,262,004 of record JASVER010000037.1, on the reverse strand, counting down.
TTTCTGCCTGCCAATTGTCCTCCGACTATGCTTACAGGTATTTGCAAAGCGCYGCTTTTATCACAGCAACACCGCTGGGCTGATATGGCACTTGAAAAGTCCATCCTGCATGCCCTGCCTGCACACTGGGTAACCTCTCCTCAGGAGCTTATAAGAAAATCCACTGTTGAAATAAATAACAACTCTCAACAAATGATCAAAGAAGAAATAAATCTTTTACCCTTATAAGACTTTTTAAAACTGAAATCCCATTTTTTAACTGGATAACAGTTAAGAGGCTACCGGCCACCTATTTTTCTGGGAGCTACGTTTTAAATGCTTGCTGCATGGTTATTGGACAGACAAATGGATCTGTAGTTCTTGGGAGAGCAAGCTTTTAAAATAAAGTTTGTGTGTAGTATACGAAAACATATTGTTTGGAATTTAAGTTCTAATATCTAGGAATAAACAGAGCATTAAATCAAGCAAAACTGTGACAAGGCCAATATGCACATGGATGATGCCAGCGAGGCATCTCCAGCCCTTTGTTCACAGCTTAACAAAACTGTGCCGTCACACCACTTTAGCTCAACAGTGCCTGTCGAATGGGCATCAGCAGATCAGCCAATGCCTGTCACACACACAGCTGAAAAACTGTTTGAAAGCATGGCTTACTTTAGCACAAGTCTGGTAGGAAAAGTGAGAGGGATTTTTAATCATCTGGTAAAGACTACATATATATATTGGGGGGGGGGGGAATATATTGGCAGCTCTCTTCCCCAGGAAAGTAACACAGTTTTGCTCTTTTTCACCTTTAAGGAAGGAATGGGTCTGACGGTGTTGCCTGTTCCTTGCTGTGCTGCTCCCGTCCACGCTGCATAAGATTTGGAATTATTTTCAAAGAAGTAAAATTCTGTCAGGGCGGGGGGGTGGGGTGGGGGGGAGGGAGTGTCACAGGGAACGATCCTGATTTGGCCAATAATCTATTAAAAATTAATTTTCACATCATTCTACTTGAAGCCCCCCTCCCCATGACAGAGGATAAATGAAATAACATATTCAAGGAAATGTTTGTTTTGATTCTAATGTAATTATCTTTCCAGATGAACGTCTCTCTGGGTTGGTTTTTTTTGGTGTTTTTTTTTTTTTGAGCTGATCAAAATATGTTTTCATTGGTATTAACAACCTTCTCCGTCACTTCTCTTAACAGTCRTAGTGCATAAACACGACACCGCTCCGCAAAAGAACCCCAGCAAAATAAGCTTGTTAGCGACAGCAACTTCAGCTCAGCACTTCTCTCTTTGTTTTACAACATCTTTTTC